>JABUQX010020935.1:0-2500 GCA_015478945.1 Trachelipus rathkii
TCGCGGATCAGTATCGCATGAAAATCAGTAAAAATAAGATTCAACATTTATTACTGATAAGAATCTTGTGTTGCTACCTATCTTGATCCACTCTTTAAAATTACATTCCTTGAATATTATAACAATATAAAAGTTGAAGATATTCTTAAGCAATGGATGTGCGAAGATATATTGTTGTATAAAGGAAAGGAAACAGTTTCCACTACTTTAAACCATTTTCAGAATTTTTCTTTTATCAACAGAATGGGGCGAAAAAAGTGGATTACTGAAGATGATAGTTTTAACTTCAGTTTTGAAAGTTGTTTTGCGGAATTTAAAGAGAAAAAGACTTTATAAACAGCAAAGAAACTCATTTCCTAAGGAGAAAGACACCTATATTGAAAAAATTGAAGATGTTATAAAAGTAGAAATAAGCCAATATAAAATATGAAACTTATTAAAAATTCAGAAAGTCTTACAATGTTGGTCATCGAATAAAGGAACTTTCAGATTTGGGTGTCCTTGCTAGAAATTATTCAAGCTCGCCCTTTTCCGTTGAAAGTGAAAGACTCTTCAGAATTGGATCAATTTATTCTCGCTAAAAAATCGGATGCACTCAGAAACCGGAGAAATGTTAATGTTTTTAACTACAACTTAAGAAGTCAATGATTTAACTACAAATAATTAAAAATTTTACATTACTCCCTCTATTATTTAGTAAAATTAAAGAAAATTATTTTTTTTAACAACAAAAAAGAAAAAATGTTCATTTATTGTAAGATTTTTTAAATATTTGCTATTATTTTCAGTGTTAAATAATAAATAAAAGGTAATTAACATTATTTCTTTAGCAAAGATAAAATATAAGAGAATACTATAACATTAATTTATAAGGTTTAAAATATCTAAAATTAGTTGATTTAGCAAAATAGGCATATATATATATATATATATTTATATATATATATATTGTAGTATATATATATATATATATATATATATATAATATTATAATATAGTTAATATAATATATATATATATTATATTATATATATATATATATATATATATTATATATATATATATATATATAATATAATATTCAGGCGCGCGGCTTTACGGGGGAAGCACGGAGGCCGGGCTCCTCTACAAAAAGTAAAAGCACTCAATGTAATTGAAATAATTCAAATTACCTATTTATTACTATTAAAATAGTTTAAAATGTTATACAAGAACGCTAATTTACATTAAGATCATTTACTCTCTCTTGCGAAACATTATTTTTCATAAGGATCATTGGACTGGAGGAGTTTCGATTTGTGCCTCCAAGAAAGCATAATTATAATGCTTTCAAAAACACTGGTTGTCATGGCAACGAAAAAGAAACCTTATTCTTATCTTGTCTATTTTAGATTTTTCCACAATGCCCTCCTCTCGAACAACGTCTTAAAATAATTTCATCGCAATTTTTAATTAAATAAAAAAAAATTATTTTATATATATATATATTATATATATACTATAATATATATATATATATATATTAATTAGTATATATATATATATATTATAATTAAAATTTAAAATAAAAATTATTATTTATAATATATATATTTAGAGAGAGAGAGAGAGAGAGAGAGAGAGAGAGAGAGAGAGAGAGAGAGAGAGAGAGAGAGAGAGAGAGAGAGAGAGAGAGAGAGAGAGAGAGAGAGAGTTATACTAAAATTTACTATACTTTTGTTAATAATTTTAGGGTCAGCCACCCGAAAGCAACATGAATGTAACAAAAAAACAATAACAGCTACAGGAAAATAAATAAAATTTTATTAATAAAAAATATTCTAAGTTCATACATTTGAATAATTTAAAAAAAAAACGCTTTGAAAATCTCAAATGTTAAAAATGTTGAAACTGTATGATAATGATTTTTTTTAAAAGAAGCAAGGAGCTCCATCCACTACGAGTGAACATTAAGGTTGCCCAAATGTCGTTTTTTTTAACTAAAAATATCCCAAGTAAACGACAAAGATGGACAGAGTCGGGGTTTCTCGGCCCACCGGGGGACGACGGGGGGACTTCGTCCCCCCTCTGTCCCTCCGTCGGCTCGAACCCCCTAAAAAGGAAATAAAAAGAAAAATTAACATTTTCTCCAGAGCATAATAAAAAAACAATATTTGGCAACTCTTGCTCTCGTACTACTGCCGAAATGAAAGGTTAATGAGAACGTACGCTGCCAGCCCTAAAATTATACTAATATTTAAGGTGTTATTAATAAATATTAGAATAAAATAATTTTTTTTTTAAGTTTCATTGATGAAATTGCTTTCTGAAATCAAAAATGTTATTTATTTTCCTGTAGCTGTTATAATTTTTTAGTACATGCATGATGCTTTCGGGAGGCTGGCCTAATTTTAATTATAATTTTTGATAATTTTGGCTCTAATTTTGGTTATACAAATCTTGGTGAAATCCTAAAATTGCCGAAAAATAGTTAATATTACAAATTGGCATATGTTGCTTC
>JABUQX010020935.1:10000-35000 GCA_015478945.1 Trachelipus rathkii
GAGTTGAAATTCAGGAAAATATCAAAAGTCAAGAATTTGATCAGTTCCCGTTTTCTTCATCTGACCCAATTTCTGACACGCCTGACCCACTGGTACTACCTCCAATGCTTCATTAATGTCCAATTCTTATTTTTCCATAGATACGAATTGCAATATTCACGGAATGTACTTAAATAACATTTCCAAAGTTCCAAACGTTGAGATAGTTGATAATTTATCATACAATGTCTACTCTTCTTTAGCTGTCGAAATATTACCTTATTCTAGGTATATCCTTCCTGTCAAAGTTGAGTCCGGGTATATATTTTTATTTATTATTTTTCATTTTTTTAAAATTATTTACGTTTTTTAAATTTTTAGTTTTTTCATTTGTTCTTTTTATTTCATTTTTTTTATTTTTTTTTATTTTTTTAATTTTATTCTTACATCCTTTAAAAGTGAGTTTAATCACTGGAGTGATATATAAAATTTGCTCAATTTATGTTGAATCCTATGTCCACTGCTTAGATCAATTAATATATTTAAAATAAAGCATATGTTTTTATATATTTATATAATACACTTTTCAATAAAAATTATGTTATAAAAAGGAAAACTTTTTTTACGTCCCTCCTATGTTCCCTTTATTGGTTAAGCTGTGTATGATAGCTGTTTATTCGTCTGACTGTTTTGTGTTAAGTATGTTATATTCATAGTTTAGCTTTACAGAAGATAAATCTTTATTATGTCTGCCTTTATCCGTTAGGTATTATGATAGTTAGGTAAGGTTATGATAAATTTGTTAAATATTGCCATGTTAATGTAAAAAACTTTGACACGTTAGCATATATTCGATGGTTTGTAGGATAATGATAAATGTTTGTTAAATATTACCATGTTAATGTAAAATTAACATTAGGTTGAGGTATGCTTGAAAGTAAATAGGTTACGATGACGTTTTTTATGCTATGTTAGTTTACTTTTACTGTTGATAGGTATGGAACTTTGTTTAATGTTAACAATTATTCTTGCTGTAACGGTGTGTTAGGTTTGTTTTGTTGTATCACTTATATTCTTAGTTAGTGAAGCTTTGTTAGCTTTATTAAATGTGAAAACTCTGTTACGTTAGCAACTATTTCGTTGATCAGTATGACAATTAGACCAAGGTTTATGATGAATTTTTTATTAAATATTAACATGTTAATGTAAAATTAACATTGATTTGTTAGAGATATGCTTGATAAAATGTGAATAGGTTTCGTTTTTGCATGATATGTTTAGTCTACTTACTGTTTAATAATGGAACTTTTGTTAATTGTTAACATTTATTCGTGCTTAGGTGTGTTAGGTGTTGTTGTTGTACATTATATTCTTAGTTCAGGGGATGCTTTGTTAGCTTTATTAATGTGAAAACTTTGTTTCTTTAGCATATATTCGTTGATCAGTGTATAAAGAACTTTGTTTCTATGTTATGTTTATCCAAAATGATACTCGAAATGTGACTTGAAACAATAGATCAATAGATCATGGATGGTGGAAGGAGAGGAGCGGGGTAAGGTAGGCTGGTTTGATTTACTGATTTACTGCTTTAGGGTATGTAAAAATGCAAATTTTTTAACACATAAGCATAAAAGGAATAAAACTTTTGTGTTATGAGTAGGGTGGGTGGTTTGATTTACTTATTTACTGTTTTAGGGTATATGAAACGCAAATTTTTACGTTATAAACATGAAAAGCATAAAATTTTTAGTAAACACAAAATGTTTTAAGCAAATAAAACAAAAATAAATGAAAAAATAAATATAAATAATAAAAGAAAAAATAAAAATTTGAAAAACTTAAATAATTTTTTAAAAATATAAATTAAAAAAAAATGAAAAATAAAATATATAAAATGAATATATAAAAATTTGAAAAACGTAAATAATTAAAAAAAAAAATAGAAATAAAAAATAAAAAATATATGCCCGGATTCAACTTTGACAGTAAAGAAGAAGAGTAGACTTTGTATGATACATTATCATCTATCTCAACGTTTGGAACTTTGGAAATGTTATTTGAGAACATTCCGTGAATATTGCAATTCGTATCTGTGGAAAAACACGAATTGGAACGTAATGAAGCATTGGTACCAGTGGTTCAGGCGTTTCAGAAATTGGGGTCAGATGAAGAAAACGGGATCTGATCAAATTTTTGACTTTTGACATTTTCCTGAATTTCAACTCTTTTTGGACCGTAATGAAGCCCTATCACCATAAGGGCGTAGTGTCATTTTACCTCTTCTACTAAGAGGATACATTATAAGAAGGGTGTATACCAAATTTCATCGTTCTATGTCAATATCCAAAGTTTTAGTGCACAGCCCCATCACCATGAGGGAGTAGAGTCATTTTACTTTGGCTGTATCGAAGATACATTATAAGAAGAGTGTATACAAAATTTCATCGTTCTATGTCAATATCCAAAGTTTTGGGGCACAGCTCTAATACCATGAGGGCGTAATGTCACTTTACCTCCCGCAACGAAGTTACCTTATATGAAGGATATATACCAAATTTCATCCTTCTATATCAATTTTGAAGGATTTGGGGAGCAGACCCAACATCATTTGGGCGTAGTTCTATTTTACGTCGGCTGCACCGAGGATACCTTATAAGAAGGGTGTATACCAAGTTTCATTCTTCTATGTCCATTTCCAAGGTTTTGGGGCATAGCCCTAACACCATAGGGGTGTAGTGTCACTTTACCTCTTCTGTATTTACCTTACTTTATATTATATATATATTATATATATATATATATATCATATATATATATATATATATATATATATTACTATATATATATATATATATATATAATATTATATATATAATATGCAATGTATCTTATGTTCAATCTTAAAGAAAACCTGTTCCTTTAACCTTTGACAGCATTCTTAAAGATCCTCTCTCTCTCTCTCTTCTCTCTCTCTCATTCTCTCTCTCTCATCTTTCCTCTCTCTCTCTCTCTCCTCTCTCTCTTCTCTCTCTCTCTCTCTCTCTCTCTTTTCTCTCTCCTTCTTCTTTTTCTTTTTCTTTTTCTTTTTTCCTTTTTCTTTTTCTCTATATAATAATAATAATAATAATAATAATAATAATAATAATAATAATAATTATAATAATTATAATAATAATATTTACAAGCGATATTAATAATAAATTACATTAATAATCATAATCATATAATAATAATAATATAATAATATATAGATAATAATATAATAAATAATAATAATAATAAATAACGCTCACACCAGCATACACCCGTTGGGGGGCTATGGTCATCAACACGGCAACAGCCACCGGAGCAGATCAATACGGACCGGAGGCGGAGCGCGCACCGGACGGCGGATGGAGCGAGGCCAACGCGCAAAACGGAGGAAATAAAAAAAATAAATTAAAAATAATAAAATTTTGAAAATAAATTTAAAATTTTTTTAATTGAAAACAAAAATTAAACACAAAGAATAAATATAAAATGAAACGTAAAATAAAATAGCAAACGAATGTTTACTAACTCAACGCCACACTGGCTTCAACACCTGTATCGGTACCAACTCTGACTCCTTCTCAGACTCCTTCCTCCATCTTCTTGTTTTGCGTTCCGTACATTTTTTCTGGGGACCCTCCTCCGGGGGGGTCTCCTGACACCCATTAAGAACTTACAACCCTCATATTCAAGTTCTACGGCCTTATAAACATATATTTTGATACCAATAATTGACTAAACGAATATTTATTTATCCAGCACCGCACCGGCTCCCGCACCGGCACCGCATTCAACTCCAACTTCTCTTACTAAGACTCCTTCTCCGACTCTTTTCTTCTCTGACTCCGACTCTGACTCCTTTCTCCACTTCTCTTATACATTTTGTCCATTTCTTCTGGGGACACCCCTATGTGGGGTCCCAGACACACTTTGCGAACTTATAACCATACGCACCGGAGCCAGCATCTGTGCTGGATCAGGATCTGAATCCGGATCCGAATCCTACCTACTCCATCCTTCTCTATACCATCTAAAAATTTCAACCTTCTACGTTCATTTTAATTTTTATGGGGTAGCGCCCCCCTTCAAGGGGGCCCACGGATACGTAACCTCGTCTACAACGAGGTTACATCACCACATAGAGCGCCTCCAAATTTTTTTTACGATATGATAAGCCTAAACTGTAGTAGGAGTAGTTACACAGAGTAGCAACCAAACTGAGACGAAACCACTGATGAGATTAGAGTATACTAGACTATTGATCCATAGTTGATTTTAGTTCTTGAGAATGGTTTGTAAGTAGTTGTCAGTGTAGTTGCTTCATTGCTAAAACTGTGTCGAGATAGAGTTCGTAGACAATTTAGTTTTCTATTTCCTGTGTTATTGATGTTTTGGATGTGTGGTGTAAAGGTAAAGTGGGAGTCAAAGGTTATACCGAGAATTTTAAGTGTTTTTTTTAATAGGTTGATAGAGTTATTTAGAATTACTTGTGGGTATAATGATGATTGGTGTCTGTCAGTGATGATCATTGTTATTGATTATTTCTTGCCAGAGGCTGACATTCTGCTGGTAGGCAATCAGGCTTCTAATTGGTTTAGGTAAGTCTGAGTATGAGTTGTATCAGTAGGTACAGATGAGTCTGGTATGGTTATGGTTATATCATTTTCATAAGTTATAAGATGTGAATTGGGAGTTTAAGGTTTGGGGATTTCAGCTGTAAAAAGATTGTACAAGAAAGGGAACAAAATTTCGCCCTGAGGGACTCCGTTTCTCAATTTTACGGTTTTTGAGGACTGATTTTTCGCTTGATACCTGAAGCAGTGACGTCAGATTAGAGGATTTGCTAAGCCACAACATTTTATAAATTGTAGAAAAGGGTAAGTTAAGAATTTTTTAAAATGAGGCCTGTGTCTGGGTACTGTGTCAGATAAACTTTACTGGTGTCAAAATGAGCTAGCCAGATGGTTCTGTTTGATGAATTTTGTTTAAAGCCAATTTAATGATGTTTTTTGTATGTGATGTTTGTTAGAGCGGTAGAGTGGAGTGTTGATTTTTTGAAAAGCCCACGCTGGGTGGTGGGGATGAAAGGCGACATGGGATTTTGGGTGAGATGATCTTTCTCCATTAGTTGCACAGGGAGCGATGAGGAGGAATATTGAATCAGTAAAAGTGGGAATGGTTTGTGGTCCCTTTCTGGGTTTTAATAATTTGGGGTGGCAACTCTGGCCGAGAGGTCAAGAATGAAATTTGACACCACTAGTTAAAAATATTATAGATGAATGAATAGCTGTTAAGGTCCTCAAGGTGGTTCATGTAAATGGTTGACACATGCTGACCTGGGCCAGATGGCTCTGGAGTTTTTTATAAGGTCATTAATAAGTTGAGGTAATTTCTAAATGTCCGCTCGAAAGGGAGGATGGGAAAATTAAATTTCTAATTTTTTTTTTTTTTTTTTTTTATTTTTTTTTTTGAGGTTGGCGTATTATTTTATCTATTATTTGGGTGAGTGGGTTTCTTGGAGATTTTGGAGTAGTGTTGTCAAGGATTATTGCATGTAGGAAACCGCCGGGGGCCTCCGGCAAAAGATGAGAAAAACCGGAGGCTTTTTCTGCGGGTTTAACTGTAAAATTACACGAAAATTAATAGATGGTTAAATGAAACATAAATATAATAAAAAAATCACTATTTTAAATTCCATTACTTCTTTGTATATAAAATTGATGCAAATTATAAAACATAGAATATTCATCGTCCCTGATGAATATTTGATTCTCAAATTAAAATTGAGGCGAAAATTATAACATTTTTGCCGACGTTTTTAAGATAAAAATAGTTCGAAATATTGACTAATATCAAACCGAATTCGGAATAAAGGAAATAAATGTATAATTTGTTAATATTTTGAATGTATTTATTGATTTAAGTAAATGATGTTACAAGAAAATCAAAATATTTTCCGAAATCGCTTATGTCAAAATTATTTATTTATTTTGATTTAATATATATATAGTATTAATATAGGTATTATAACCCAACTACCATACTATATATATATATATACATATATATATATATATTATATATATATATATATATATAATACCCATATTATATTATTATATATATTTATATATATATATAATATATATAATATGTATATATATATATATATAATATAATAAATTGTATCAATATATATTATATAGGATATATATATATAATTAATATATACTTGGTATATAATATATATAATATAATATTACTATATATTAATAAATAATATAATATATAATATATATATAAAAGATATTATATATATATTATAATTAATAATATATTTATAATAAAATATATTTATATATATATTATATTATCTATATAATTAATATATATAGATATATATAATATATTATAATATATATATTATACTAATATAATATATTATATAGCTATATACTAATAAATATATATAGTATAATATAATATAATAATAATATATAAATCGTATAATATAGTCTAGATATATATATAGTATATACAATATATATATTATGATATAATATATATACAATATCATATAATTTTTATAATATATAAGGTTAAAAATATATATCATATATATTTTATAATAATAATTATAGTTACATAATAGCTATATATATTATTATATTAATATAATTATATAAGTTTTTACTATTATAATTAAAAATAATATATATTTATAATAATAATAACTTATATATATATATATATATTTTTATATATATATATATATATATATATAATTATATTTATATAATCAATAATATTATTACCAATATATATATATTATAATATAGTATCATATACTATTAATTATATATTATATATCAATATATATATATATATATATAATATTATATTTTTATTTATATATATATTATATTATTAGATTATTAATCCAATCAGGTTTAGGTCTCATGTATAAGGTTATTTTCATTTGAGTATTGTGTTTTTTTTAAGGTATAATACACAGAAAAAATCTACGTATACTTAACAAATCTATATACCTGAACTATATGGCCTAAATCAAGCACGCGCCACTAATTTCTTTTTATAAGAAAGCCTATGGGAAAATTTTAACTTGAGAGGCTGTATTTTTTTTTCCTAAAGACTTTCATCATTTTTTCGTATTTTTAAAGCTTCATTGTTCATTTTTTTAAGGAGTATTAACTGGTGATTTTTTTTAAAAAAAAATTTATGTAAGAAATTTTATATGGGATTTTAACAACTTTGAGAGGTATACATATTTAGATTATATATATATTTATTATTAATTATACATATAATATTTATATTATTATATTATACTATATATAATATGTATATATACTACATACATACTTAGAGAGGAAGCCCTTGATTCTTTTTTAGTATTATGGTTTACTGGGGGGTCATTAATTTTATTACTAAATGTACACAAATTATAAAACCATTCAATCACAAGGTAATTTTTATGAAGATAAAATTTATTAAAAAGGAAATGGCTAATTGTTCGTCCCAACACGCGAGAACCATCTTCAGGGCTAGGGACTGGATTCTTTCTTGTCTTCATCAGTCTCAAATGTGTGTATTCAGTTGGGTCTTGACTATATTCGTCATGGTGTTGTTTGAAATATTTTGAATGTTTTCAGATATTCAATTTGTAATAAAAGTATATCTTAACTCCACCGGGATGCTTATTGTAAGTAGTTATTATATAAATGCAAAAGGATTCCATGATATTGCGATGGTTCGTGTGATGGACTTACATATACATTCTTTATATTTGTTAATATTGATAGAGTGGCCCTGTGTTACCCTATGACTTGCTTTAAAGCTGAAGTTTAAATGCTGTCCTTTGGTGCAGGTCATCTTGTATGTTGATTTTTCTTCTTTGGCAAATCTTATGGTTTCACCTATTTGTGTTTTACCCTAATTGCAAGTATTGCAGGGGATTGGATATATACATACAGCTTTGTGGGGAGATTTTCTTTTCTTTTTGGGGTTTTGAGAAAATTTTTTTTAAGGTGATGTTATTTGATGGAATGAAGGGTAATATTTTTGGTAATATTTGTTTTAACGAATATAATTGCTAATATGAGAACAATAAACTTAAACATCTTGTATTTTGCTTTGTTAAATGCTTTTGTCATGAAAAACTCAGGATAGTAAAGTTGTTTTTGAAATGTATGTGGATGTATTTAGTTACTTGTGCTAGATAGATTGGGAAGAGCATATCACGAAAGGCACGGAGAAATAAGGATGACAGAACAGCTAATTTTGTGTGTGGGGAATGATAATGTATATAGTTTGTATATAGTTTGGTGCGAAATGTTTTGTTTTTCTATATTAGTAAATTTGCAAGTGAATTGTTATTCCATGTGAATAAAGTATCGAGGAAGGGGATAGAGTGTTGGACAGGCGCATTTCTATCGTATACTTGTAACTTGAATGATGAATAAGTTAATATAAGTGAGATGGACAATTCAATTAGGCGTGGTGTGGAGAGGGGAGGAGACAAATGCCATCCCTTACATATCTAATCCGTTTAAACTATTGTTGGCGTATGAATAATAGGTGTGGGGTATAATATGATATAAAAATTCTGTTTAGTTCCTCATATATAATATGTTAACTAGAGTAAATGGGAGACAGCTAGTGGGCCATCCCAATACTCAGGGCTGAAAGTTTGTGTTTGTAATAGTTGGCCATTATAAATGAAAGAATTATGTGTGGTAATGAAATTAAATTGACTGTTTTAAATATTAATGAACGGGAATCCAATCTTCTTATTTAAACATAACTTCTTTCATTTTAATCGTGCAATACTTACAAACAAACTTTCGGGTCCTGATATGGGATCCCACTGAATCCCCATAACCTCAGTAACAATATATAATGTGAACAACAGAATTTTGTATTCTAATTTTACCCACCACCAATTTATTAAACAATAGTATATATGGATAGAAATGTAAATGACATTTTTTGTCTCCCTCCCTCACAACACCAACCCTAATGAAATGTCCTAAACTATATTAACTCTGATACTATCCTTCAGTTCAGTATACGATAGAAATGTCCTTCAACAACTCTATTCCTTCCTCGGATATCCCTTAATCACAGTGGAACTAAACACATATACTTGAATTTTATCTAATATACGAATACCATACTTCGCACCAAACTATTACATTTGTCTATCTAATCATTCCCCAAACAAAAATTAGCTGTTCTGTCTGTCATCTCAATTTCTCCGTGCCTTTCGTATATGCCTCCCCCTCTTCTAGCACAAGAAACTAAATACATCCACAAAACTTTCAAATCACTTTACTATCCTGAGTTTTCATCACAAAAAGCATTTACAAAGCAAAAAAAAGAGGTAGCTTAATAAGAACGCTTTCTGCCCGAAAAGATTAGCCAGCACCGGCTCGTTTTTACCATTCCTCAATTATCCAATAATGTATTTCTATAAAAACAAGAGTATTACCGAAACATATTATAATACACTCTCATTCCATCAAATAACATCACTTAAAAAACATTCTCAAACCCCCAAAAACGAAAAGAAAATTCTCCCTCAAAGCGTGTAATATATCCAATCTCCTGCCCATTACTTGCAATAAACACAAATAGGTGAAACCATAAAGATTGCAAAAAGAAAAAAATCAACATACAGATGTGACCTGCACAAGGCAGCATAAATTCAGCTTTAACAGTCATAGGCGTAACACAGGCCACCATATCCAACCTGGCCATCATAGAAAAGTGATCAGAAATATCAATCTCTTGTACAATCGGTACATTTAGTAGATTCGGAATCCTTATGCATTTATACTTATTAAGACAACCTTTAAGTTTTCGTTATAAGCTAAAATCTCAATCCCAAATGACATATCTGAAAAACATCAAAATATTTCAATACGTATCACCATGAATGAAAATAAAGGCAGACCAACTGAAACACACTGGAACTGATGAAGATCAAGAAAAAAAATCCAGTCCCTTAGCCTGAAGAGTTCTCGCGTGTCGGGACGAAAAATTAGCTTTCCTTTTTAATAATTATTCTTCATTTAAAAAAAAAGTGTTTTAACAATGTTTTTAATTGTGTACATTTAGTATATAAGATGAAGTAGGACAGTAAATCATAATAAGCTAAAAAAGAATCCAAGGGATTTTCTTTAAAGTAAATATTTAATCACTAGAAAAGTAGTTTCTTAAATATATATTAATAACTATATACTATATATATAATATATATATTATATATTATATAATATATATATATAATCACTATATATATCATATATAAAAATATATATATTAGTAATAAAAATAAATATATAATATATTATATATATATATATATATTATATATATATATATATTTGATATTAATATTATATAATATTTTAAATACAAATATTTTTTCTAGAAATCAATTATTTTCTAAAAATTTTGGTCTTTCGAAATAATATTTAACTGAATTAATTAAATGTATTCCTTTTATTTTAATAACATAATACATTAATTAATTATATTGAAGATTATATTTAATTTTCATCCTAAGTTTTAGACTTTCAGTGTTTTGTTAATGATCTTACATTACCTGAGAGTTCCAGTCTAACCTACCGGCCTCCGGCCTTCAGGAAGTCCCGGCCCCTACCGGGCCTTGCTAAACTCCTCTCGTGAACACATTTCCCGGGACTACTTACCCTGCCAGGCCCGGCCCCGGCAAAATTTTCGCCCCAGTCGGTCCCTATTGCGAGTGTTGGTTTGGGTGGATGAGGGGAGAGTTATTTTGTCCTCTTTAATGATTTGTGGGTGGGTGTTGTTTTGAAGAGTTTGGAGTCGGAGTCGGAACTACCTGCCATGTTCTTTTTTTCTTCAGGCTTCCTCATGTTGTTCGTTTGAGCGTATTTTTTGATATTTTTTCTGAATTATAAAGTGGAGATGAGTGGAAAGCAGTTATGAGTGTTTGAGATTTAAGTTGAGACAGAGTTAAGTAATCTGGGGTATAAAATTTTTGATGTCTAATGATGTTTTTTTTGTTTCTATCAGGTTGCAGATCGGGTGTTAATGAGGGGGTTGTAGTGTCTTTTCCTAAGGATGATGACTAAAGGATTGGAGGTTTTTTGTATATACTTTGGTGATATTACTCAATTTAATGCAGAGGTGGGCATCGTACTAATATATATGTTAGAAACCAAAAAAAGTTGTTTCCGTTTATTCGTTACTTTTACACAGAAAAAATAGCCGTTACTCCGGAAAAAATAACGTAAAACGCTTAATTCGTTATATTATTCGATTTCTTTTGAATGAAAAAAAGTAACGAAGTGCCGTTACCTAATGTTTTATACGGGCTTGTGAACACGTGTTTTTAAGCTGATTTATCATATATGATCATTTAAATTTTGACGAAGGTGATCACTTAAGGAAAGTTTCTTTAATTGCTAAAACATATTTGAAATTGTCAACATTATAATGTAGAAAACCTACCGCTTCCATGAAGTACCTGACTCTTTCTCTACCATCGGGCATCAATGAACTTAGTCTTTTTGCATTATTCCACAAGTCAATTTCCATTGCAGCCATACTATCCTTCCGACGCCTCCATTCACCAACTTTTCCTATCTACATGGATGACAACCCTTGGGCATTATTCTCCCGTTCCCTTGAACTGCTCTTGATCATCAGCAACGATAAAAATAAAAAAGAAACGGAACGCCGGTTCCCTGACCAATTTCCTGGAGTCGGATATGGAGAACATCCCTAACCATTCTTTTTGGTAACACAGCCCACACAACATTAGTGATATTACTCAATGATAGAATCGAAAAGAAGAGATCAACGCAATCTTTAAGGTAATCTGGCCTCTCCTTCCAAACTTCATTGAACTAGGAACTAAAAGGACAGTTGAAAATGCGAGAATACTCGTTAAACTTTAAAATAACTTAGGGATAGCTTATACAAAAGTTAATAGCCATTTCAAAGTAAGTCTAAGTGCTACGCAACAATATAATAAACCAGATGGAAGCAATTCCGACATTATATAGAATCTAATTCGAACAAATAGTATCTAACTATATCATCAAATACATCCAGTTTGGGATTGATAAACTACACTTCTAAATAGCCAATAAACAAATTCACTAACTCGCTAACTAATTTCTCTCCCCAGTTTCCCTATTGCCGTTTTGTGATCTTAGAATGAATCAAAGAGACTCTAAACTACACACAGTTCATTCCCTAGAAACAAAAACATAATCAAACCTTCCTTAACTTACTCTCGGACTATCCACTGCGCATGCTAGCCCCTGATTGGGAATCTAATAAATTTAAATTCCTTTTCATCTTTATTGATCTGCCAATATCCTCATCGTGCTTTTTTTCTACCCACCTTCTTTAAAAATAAATCATAACTAAGTTCGAGTCATGTACAACGACAATCAATAATATTTAACTTTCTTTTGGTAAATTTTACGTAACAAAATAGCAGAACTGAGCGACTCCACACGAATACATTATGTAGACATTAGTGCCAATTAGCTAGTTTGCCCTCAGTCCCAAGTGTTTGCTTCCATTGATATCAGTTTTGTTTACTATCTTTAATCTTGAATTCCACTAATGATTTTTCACACTGCCCTATTGAAGAATATAAGTCTATAGAACCTTATACTGTTGCTTTATCTCCTACTTTCAAACCCTATTTCTTTTTCAGAAAAAACTAGGGCTGTCAATCGCAATGTTGAGAATATACCACATTCTATCCAGACATTCGCTATTGACTATGTCTATTAACTATTTCCTTCACCGGATTGTGCTTTCAATCTCTTCTAAAGTTTCAGTTTTAAGAAACCCTGATTACATCAAAATTACACCTCTTCTTAATTTTCTTATCTGATCACGTTTTATGTTTGCTAAACTTATATATCTCAACCGTTGCCTGCTACTATTTTAACCGTAACATTTTCTTATCTTCTATCTGTTTATTCCCTAAAGTTTCAAACCTTAAAGAACTTCATTGTATTCAAGGAATAGAGCAATTATCTAAAGGGGAGCAACGATGTCACGTCCGTATTCCCACCAGAATCAACCCCTTCCAGTGCTTAGAATGAGGAATCAGTGACGTATCTTATTCCCTCAGTAGTTACTTGGTACATTGAGCGTATTATCGTTTGGACCAAAAGAGTATACCTTGCAATATGTGCATACCAAAAGGAGTAACACACACCAACTTGAACCATACGCCACTTCAGGACCATTCCAGACGATCGAATTTACTGAATTCCCAACTGGCACCTAAAGATGCTCTCTTAATAACCTGGTTCAAGATAAGATCTTCGAACCCCAGGCTCCTCCAACCGCTGTCCCTAACGATTGTCTATATTTCCAAGACTCCTATTCCTCTGTGCCTAACACTAGGCGGCTCGTTAAGTACTTCTGTCGAGGAGTGAGGAATTAATTGCAGAATGAAATATCCATCTTTCTAAGTAAAGATTCTCCCAGGAAGGGGACCTTTGTGTGGTACATTACAGTCCCTTTTAATTCAAAAACGTATTCCATCATTCATTTTAATTAAATAGTTTGATTAATATCAAAATAACCGCAAATACGGTTTTATTTGAAACCAACATCGAAAGATGTCGCTTCTGGGCAAAAATACCTTACATTCTTTCTCAAGCAAATGCAGAACGCTACATTAGAGAACTAGAGTTAGGACTCTTTGTACGTATATCTGCTATTGTACTCTCGCATATGCGTACCAAAGCGCGCCCTCCCTCTAGTTACTCATTTAGCTTCGTAAACTGTTGAAGAGTGTGCTGTGAACGTTGTGTTGTGGAATATCTGTCTTTTCACTCGTCTCAGTTTCTATAATCAATAGATATTATGAAATATTCTATAATCTATATTTATGTACTATTCATAATAATAATAGTTTATTAATATTAATTATACTATATATGTATATATAATAGTATTATCTATAAACTAAAAATAATATATATATAATATTATTAAATATTGATTTAGAGGAACTTTTTTGAATTTTGCAAAGTCCCAGTGATTGTGGCACTCATTTAATTAATGTTCTAAATAATTCCACTTATATATCAGAATAAAATATATGACATCATATATTTGAACTTAATCACGTAAAGATATTATATTATTATATATTATATATATATTAATGATATATATATATATATATTATATTCATAAATTTACTTGAGATAAATTATATAATATATATATTATGATATTATAATATATATTGATAGTATTACTTAGGACGGCTGAATTGTATTATTTAGCAGATCTTCGCGTAGGGCGTTTGAGATTGCCCTTACATAATCTGCAAAGGACCAAGTGGAATAACTTAGTAAATTAGGAGTTGTAAATTCTTGAGTTAAAACGTTAATCATAAGAGATAAAATCCCACTGACGGGACAGTTTTGAACCATTCTATTTACACTCTTTCAGTGCTAAGGACTAAATAAGATCAAAACTTAACATATGGATAAAAAGATAAATATCCATTGTAGGTTTTTTTGTTTTAATGTTTTGAAAAAAGGTGAGTGCGCTTTAAAATATTTTTAAGATGGTGATCTATTTGTGGTTAGTCATGTAGTTATTGTATGGTTAAATTTTGTGATTTGCCTGTGATTAACCGAAATGATTCATGTTAAGATTAGAAAGACCGCAACTAAAATTTATGGCCTGCTGTCTCAGAATTTAGTCAGTTCCTAAACACTTTCCACTAATTGGCCTTCTTCTATCTCGTTAATAAAATTGAACCATCCATTTGAATATTTGGTCACTTTGCTGATCAACAAGATTTTTTATATAATTACTTGAAGATTAAATAACGTTCAGGAAAGCTTTAATTATGTTTAAAAGAGTTTCAAAACCTATGGTACCACACTATTTTTATCCATCCTATTCTTTAAAACAGATTCGTTAGTTTAATTAAATTTTGCCTTTACAAGAAAGATGAAATAGTTTTCATAACTAGACAAATTTGAAACATAATTGTTAAAAACACGATTACTAACAACAGTAGTTGGACTTCTAACTCGAACCATGAACAAATTATTAATCTTTCGGATTACCAACTTACCAAGGATAATTCTCCTAGGATACGGACTCTCCTTTTCCTTACAAAAGACTGATCATATAAACTTTCTTCTCAACGATTTCAAAATACTTCGAAAAAATCCTATTACCATAAGTACATATATAATCTTTGAATTCTAAAGGTATACATAAATCTAAACTTCTAACACTCGTCACACAAATTCAATATATATGAATTGATTAACATTGTTTCCTCTCAATTTCCAAATAACCTAATATCATAAATCACCAGATCAGACAGGCACAACTTGTTATATTACCACAGAATACATCACTAAATTAAAATTCTATGACTAACAACACATACTCTTTAAAATAATCCATTCAAAAAACTTCACAACTTTTTACACAAGCTCAAACACATTCTATCCTAATCTGATTTCCTCTCCATAATGACTAAATCACACTCAAAACTCTCACGTTTAAAACGGCATTCCAAAACACACAAACAATACATTACCACTTCACCCAGCCATCATCTCAAACATTGACTGTCCAACCTTACCAAATTCTAAATGGTTAGGCTAACACACTCAAAACCTCTCATGGACACATTTTCTCCTCACATATAAACACTGAGATTTTATTTTCAAATCCAAACATTAATTAAACTACAACACATAATTTCTTAGCTTCGACGTTATTCACTTTCACATCCGTTTCTTGTCCTTTCCCATCCACTCTTCTTGAACCGCTTCATCTTGAAAACAAATTTTTAATCCTCTCACATCCCTTTCCTCTTATCAACTTTAATTCTAAAACTATATTGATTACAACTATTTTCATTTAAGCAACTTGAAAGCATTTTGATAAAACAGTAATAAATATAAAAGTAAGTCCCGCCTCTCCCATCTTAGGCAAATATTTTGGGGAACTTATTGATAAAGGTCATTCCACATCCTCTTCTTACTAATTCTTTTTGGTTCAAGATCGTCACGGACGTTTTTGCCGCTTTAACCCCCTTAAAAATAACACCCTTTAGACTTCTTACCACATCATCAACATACCTTACATAATTTAACTATCGAACATTCTTCATATAATACTCTTACCCCTTTCTTGACACCTTGTGATTTAAAACCGACAGCACATTATAATTCTCCATTTACCGATAAAAACCGCCAAACCTTACTTACACTCATTGGTTTCTCCAATAAAATACTGCTTGAAGAACCTTATCATTCCTAAAACCTTAATACCTAATAGTGAAGACTTCAATAATTTTGATCCATTCCCTGATATCTTCAGACATCTTCTAATAAACAAAATTGAACATATAAAACTGACCTTAAAACTACTTTTAAATAAAACTTTTTTTAATTATTTTAAGAAATTCTAAATATGCTTGGTATAGCTACTATCCAAATCATAGAAGTTTTCTCTGACTTTCCGAATTTTGTTCACTCAAAAAAGGGATAACATTGTCTCAAAAGAAATTCCAACCTGGATAATAAATTTAATTAATATTTTCTACAACAGCCACATGGGCAAAGAAACTCTAATCAGGACAAGAATTATCAATGAAATCAGATTACAGCTATCTTTAGATTCAAAAAATCGCTTACTAGGGCTATGGTTTCTCATTTTTCTTTATCAGGTTGACCCTTATTAAAAGATTTCTTATCGATTTTGATCTGGAAGGATAATAATGGTAAATTTTAGCTAAACTGTTATAGTCATTAACAGATATATATTTTAACCTCTTCTATTTTAGCCAGAGAGCTCAAAAATTTCATACTGCACTTTCCTCTCTCCTGAATAACAAATAATATAATCATTTACCAAATCTGATAAAGGGAAAAACATAGGTAATCTACAACATTGACCCTTACAATGTAACTCACTTCCTTGATAGACACTACACATATTTCCAGCTCTTACAAAAAACCTAAAAACTCCAAAACATCTTTCAACCATAAACTTAAAAACATCCTTTCCGACCACTCTTAGTTTTAGTTGAAACTAAATCTACTCTCCTCTAAATTTCACAATTCTATGACATTCCTAAAACCCACAAACAGAATACACCTCTTAGACCTATCATTTCTAACATAGATTCTACAACATACAAACTTTCCAAATGGATTGCAAACTCTCTAAAACCCCTACTTGGCCTCTAATTCACATATTATTAACACGGAAGACTTCATCTACAAAACAAAAAACATCAACACCAATACCCACAAACTTCTTAGTTTTGATGTAGCTTCCCTCTTTACTTCTGTCCCTGTCCCCTTCACCATTTCCTTACTCTAACGCTACATCACTGATAAAAATATTACTCTCTCTCACACCTTCGCCCTTATTAAACAACTTATTATTCTCTCCCTTGAACACAACTTCTTTCATTTCAATAATACTTTCTATAAACAAAACTCTGGACTAAGTATGGGCTCCCCTCTTTCTCCCATTCTTGCTAACATTTTTATGGAGCTCATCGAAATATATCATATCCTTCCCAACCCTCTTCTCTCTCACTCTCTTTGACTTAGATACGTAAATGACGTTTTCGCCGCCATCCCCATTAACAACAACCCTCTTGACATCCTAACTCTTATAAACAACATACACCCTAACATCAAATTTACTTTTGAAACCCCTATCAATAACACTCTTTCCTTTTTAGACACTCTCATCATATGTTTTCCAAACAGCAACCTTCAATTCACCATATACAGGAAACCTACCTCTAACCCTAACTACATACATTGGTATTCCTCCCACACCCTTCACACTAAAATTGGCACTCTATCTTCCCTCTTTATTAGAGCTCACAAAATCTGTTCTCCTACTCTTCTTAACACAGAAATTGATCTCATTTATACCATCTTCAAAAATCTTTCCTATCCTTCACACATCATTAACAAAGCTTTACACAAAGCTAAAATACATATTACAACAACATTACCACTAAAAATAACACCTTTAAATCTTATCTCCCTTTACCTACACAAATCCATAACTCTGTTAAAAAAATCTTACCTAACACCATTAAAGTCACCTCCTCTAATACCCTCCCTTTTAAGAACATTCTCAAACCTCACATACATCATAATCTCTCTACTTCCCAATGTATCTACAAGATCCCTCCAAACTGGTAATAGTACATACATTGAGAAAACCCTCACTCCATCGCAGAACAATTATCAAACTAAATATGATCTACTTTCATACAACCCTAACTCTTGCCCTTACCATTACATAGAGGCCTCCCACAATCACACAATAAGACATTACCCACATCGAGAACCCGTCAATTACACAAAGCACTCCCAGCCCCATAAAAAAGTACTGAATCTTTCTTGTATTAATAACACAAAAATTTAACATCTAACTAACGACTTTCTTAATTGTTCCTATTTTAAAAAACAATCTTAAACTCACACCATTTTTAAAAAAATAATCCCAAAAACTTCATAATTAATTAATTTATTTCAGATTTTAAATGTTAGTTCTTTACCTAGCACATCTGAAAGAGAGCCTCGATTGGTTGAAAGCTAATGTATGTAATTTTACTTACTAAATAAATTATTATATTATTTAAAAAAAATTCCTTAAGTCCACTCTAATATATTAAGGCATTAATCTCTTCTCTCTCTCTCTCTCTCTCTCTCTCTCTTCTCTCTCTCTCTCTCTACTCTCTCTATATATATAATATATATATATATATATATATAATATTATAATATAATACATATAAATATATATATATAAATATATATATATATAGATATATATATATATATATATATATATAATATATAAGATATATATTATATATATATATATATAATAATACTATATATATATATATATATATTGATAATTATATAGCAGAACCGCTATATCACAGATTTTTTTAACAATCACTGCACAGGCTCTAAAAAATTATAATGAAGAATAAAAAAAAACAAAAATGGGTAACATCTTTAGAAAAAAAAGTTACAGCCTTTCAAAGTTGTTAAAAATCCCATAAACTTTTCATTGTCGATCCATCCAGGTTAGATCTCATTTTAGGCCCTCTAGTTCAGGTTATGATATGTTTTATTAAGTACACACAGAATAAATCTGCATATACCTAACAAATCTTATCTAAAATGGTCCTTAAACGAAAACGAGGCCCGTTGATTTTTCTTTTTTTATAAGAAAGCCTATGTGAAAATTTTTAACTTTGAGAGGCTGTAACATTTTCCTAAAGACATAAGTCATTTTTTTTTATTTTTCATTATTATTTTTTTAGAGTAAATCCTGTTTTTTTTTTTTAATTTTCTTTCTTTTTTATAAGAAAATCCTATGGGAAAATTCAAAACTTTGAGATGCAGTAACTTTTCTTCCTAAAGACGTCACCCATTTTTTTTTTATTATTCTTCATTATAATTTTTTTTAGATTCAAATGCTGTGATTTTTTTAAAAATCTGAGATATAGCGGTTCTGCTATATAATTACCATATATATATATATATATATATATATATATATATATATATATTATATATATATATATATATATATATATATAATATATATATATATATATATATATATATTATATATATATATATAATACTGTATATATATATATTGAAAAGGATAATATATATATATATATATATTATATAATATATATATATATATATATATATATATATATATATATATATATATATATATATATATATATATATATATATATATATATATATATATATATATATATAGAATAATAGGAGGCCTGAAGTAATTTTGCTCCGATTTTGAACTTTGGAAGAGTCGCACTAAAAACTCCAACTACAACCACGACTTTATTAAAGGATTGATGATTGATGGTATTATCAACAACTCAAAACTTAGATCGACACCTAAGAAATTCTTCACTGCCCTAACTTCCAGGAATAATCATAATATTGTCGTCACTAGATCAGATAAGTCAGAATTTAGTAATTTTGAACAAGGATGACTTATATCCTAAATGTAACGATCTTCTTCATGATAACACTTACATACTCCTCAACAAAAATCCTCTCAACAACTCTCACATTAGATTTAACCAACATCTTAAACTCATCACTAAAGATTTCCCCAACCTCACTAACGATCTAAAACCTAGCCTTCCTCGTCTCTCACAATTTTATGGTATCCCTAAGATACACAAACCCAACAACCCTGTACGCCCCATTATTTCTAACACTAATTCTGTTTCTTACAAGTTGTCTTCTTGGCTATCCCAACAACTCAAACCTTTACTTGGCCAAATCTCCCCCTCTCATCTTAAAAATACTGACGACTTTATCCTTAAAACACGTTACATTTCACCTCACACCAACCATATCCTTAGTTTTGATGTCACTTCTTTATTCACCTCTGTCCCTGTACCTTTCACTATCTCTTTATTAGAACGTTACTTTTCTGAAAACAATTACAACCTAGCTTATCCTTCCCTTTCTTGAGAAAAAAAACCTAATATTACCTTATCTTGAACATAATTTCTGCCACTCAACAAGTCATTTATTACAAAACAAAAACACGGCCTTAGCATGGCTCTCCTTTGTCTCCCTATACTCAGCAACTGTATTTATGGAGCTGATGAGCACTTTTTTATCCTTAACCACCCTCTTCTCTCCAACACTACCTGGCTTCGCTATGTTGATGACATTTTTGTCTCCATCCCCCTAACCACTGACCCTAATATCATCCTTAATTTGGATCATGTTGATTATCAGCTTCCACCTTCATATACATATCGATTGTATGAATTCGAACACATTTCATAAAATTGAAGTGAAAATGCTTAAAATCAAATTGAAACTTTAATACTAAAGCACCTTCACACCTACTAAAAATTTATTAAAAACATAACCTTTACTTAATGTATTATATAATGTAATTTACTTTTATATTCATTATTTATTCCTCTGGATGCTTAAAAAAAAAAAAAACAAAAAAAAACCGCTGAATTTCTGAACATAAAACGTACTAAAATGTTGCTAGAGACATGCATAAATCGTTCCAGCATATCCTCCGTCAGTTTTGATTTTTTTTTTTTCAACATATTGCCAGTATATGATACTAACAATGAATTTAAGTGGTGACGGGGACATGACTCCAAAAATATATAGGACCTGTTTTGTTTTGTGACTCCGTTATTTTTTTTTTTTTTTTTTTTTTTTTTTTTTTTTTTTTTTTTTTTTTTAAATATAGTTTTTAAGTTTATGATACTAACAATGAATTTAAGTGGTAACGGACATGATTCAAAAGTTCGAAATATTTTAAATTAATTATTTAAAATCACTTTTATGTTAAATATTTTTTTAAAAGTGGAATATTTTGATAATTACGATTATTATATATATATATATATATATATAATATATATATATAATATATATATATATATAAATATATATAATATATATATATATATATATATATAATATATATATATGTTTTAGTACAGTCCTTTTATAATTTAAAACTAACGAATAACCCTAGAGTAGACCGCATATATATCAGGAGTCGGGGGTCTCTCGGCCTCTAGGTGGACGACGGGGGGACTTCGTCCCCTCCTCTGTCCCCCATCGGCTCGAGCCCGCCTAATGGAAATATATGGTTCCTTGAACCTTAACCTCCAACTTACTCGCATAGTTAATTGGCTAAATAAAATTGCTTAAAAAACTGAATAGATTATTATTATTATTATTACTTAGTATATTATATTTATTATTATATATTATATTATTATTATATTATTATTATTATTATTATTTATTATTATTATTATTATTATTATTATTATTATTATTATTATTATTATTATATTTATTATTATTATTATTATTATTTATTATTATTATTATTATGTATTATTATTATATTGTACTAAATATTTGAATTAAATTCATGTCATGTTCTAAAAAAATTTCCTTCAACAAAGGTAGTGAAGCAAAAAAAATGCATAAAAGAAATGGCCTTTCTTTACAAAAAAATTTATTGCAAAATCAAAAGCCTTAACATATTTAGCTAGGTTGCTATAAAAGGTGTATGAAAATGTGTCAGAAATTTTTAGTAAACGTACCGTATCTAGGATTTCGGTCAATTCTTCTTTTTGTGTTTTATTTTTACAAAATAAAAGTAAAAACTAAAATTTCTCAAAATAATTAGTCCATTACTTTAACTTTCGTTGTGTGATTTACATAAAAAGTAATTTATTTAATTTTCTATTGTTTAAATAACTAACTAATTAGAAAAAAAGTTCAATCTTTTAACGCTATAAGCGTTGGTGTTCATTGTGTTTGATTTAGTAGGTTTTAAAATAAAATCGGCTTAAGCTTAACTGGAA
The DNA here is from genome assembly GCA_015478945.1 of Trachelipus rathkii. NCBI lineage: Eukaryota > Metazoa > Arthropoda > Malacostraca > Isopoda > Trachelipodidae > Trachelipus > Trachelipus rathkii. The sequence continues at coordinate 32,508 of JABUQX010020935.1, forward strand.
GCTGATAATCAACAAGAGCCCTTAATTTTATCAACTCCATACACACTAATATCAAATTCACTATGGAACTCTCTATTAACAAAACACTACCTTTCCTTGACACCCTTCTCTCTTGGCACAATAGCCCGACCTTCTTATATAGTATTTACCGTAAACCTACTTTTAATCCCTCTTACACTCATTGGTTTTCCTCACATACTACCAACACAAAAATTGGCATTCTTTCTTCCCTTTTTCTTAAAGCCTTACGTATATGTTCCCCCCCTTTCTTACAAACTGAACTTAATTACATCTTCACTACCTTTAGCAAACTTTCTTACCCTAAACACATCATAACCCGTTCCCTTAAAAAAGCCAAACATAAATTTTACAACCCAACCATTGATTACCACCCAAATCCTTTTCTTATCTACCCGTCCCACATGTACCTCACACCTCTATCATAAGATCTTTACCTGAATCTTTAAGACTTACCTCTTCTAATACATCTTCTCTCAAACGGATTTTCAAACCTCCCACACACACTCCCCAAAACATCTCCCAATGTGAGTATAAAATCCCCTGTTTTAACTGTAACTCTTGCTACATTGGAGAAACAAATGACTTCATTAGACGTAAAAAAACAACACAATGAAGACCTCATAAAAGATTCACAAAATTCTGCCCTCACCTTACACAGATCACAACTCAATCACAAAATTAACCTTAATTACATGACCCCTATCATACAGGTACTTGACCCCCTACAACGCAAAATAATTGAATCCCTTTGTATAAAAAAATCTCCCCAACTATAACATACTACAAGGCGAATACTCTTTAGATCCCACACTTAACAAATTATTGATCCCCACACCTTTTTTCAAAAATCTTAACAAAACATACATAATTAATTTATTTTTCTTACCATTTCATTGATTTAAACTTTCCACTTTTCATTGATTTAAATTTAAAAATTTTTAGTCTTCCATTCACTGCGTCGGACAGAGGATCCAGCACGGATCGAAAGCTAACGCCCTTCACAATCAGAAGACTGTCTCTTATAAATATATATATGTAATAATCATTGTTAAAGATGTACTTCAGGCCTCCTATTATTTCTACAACAACATAACCTAGCCGATTAACAGCTTTGAATGATACTATATAAATATATACATATAATATTATATATATATATATATATATATATATATAATATATATATATATATATATACTAATATACTATATAATATATATATAATATAATAAAAGGATAATTGCAATACTAGCATCACTATCTGTTACAGCATATAAATGTCCCTAAGTGGCGTTTGAACCCTTACCCACTCTTGGTTTACCATCTCAAGTAAGGGTTCAAATCATTTAGAACATGTATATCTGTTATATATATATATATATATATATAATATATATATATATAATATAGATATATATATAATATATATATATTGATATATATATATATATAATATATATATACTATATATATATATATATATATATATATATATTAAACAACAAGGTTAGATGGACTCATACCTTTTAAATGATATTCTCTCCAAGTTTTGGAATGATCCTGGTAGTAATTGCGTCCCATATTGATAAGCTTGCTTACTTCTAAAATTATCATAATTTTTCTTGGTGACCTCTACATGCTGATGCGCATATGGCCCAATTCCTTCCACATCTGTTATAGCAGAGAACCTTGCCCACTTGCGGTTCATCCATTTCTTAAATTCTCCTCTGTTGAAGTGTCATCTTCCTTTCTTTTTGATGTGTTCTTTCTAACAAAATGTTGACAATTTTACGCGAGCCCTCGTCAGATAGTTTTCGGCTTCGGTGGCTATTCCTCACGTAGAAAAGTAGCTAATTCTTTTGGACATGTGTTTACAAACTGTTCGGAAATAACCAAATCTGCTAATCCATGGAATTCTCATCGAACGTACATGGGACTTTCAAACGCTCCGGGCTCTTCAATCTCCGGCGGGTCTCAGCAACTTATCCACACAAGCTTAATTCAACCTCAATTACTCAAGTCAATTTCGTTGCCTCTCGCATGAAGTTGAACTGTCTTTCATCTCCAAGAGGTTTAGAGTCCTAAAGCGGGATCTATATCCTTCTTCCGTTAGTTGTAGGAAGCTTCATCAAGTTTCTTTTAATTTATTGTGATCTGTGGGAATCCTCTTTCGGCATGCCAGAATAGGTGCCTTTCCGGTTAGTAAAGCACTTAAGTGAGATACCCAGTTGTTCTTTCCGATTAGTAAAGCACTTATGTAAGACGCCTAGTTGTTCTTTCTGGTTAGTAAAGCACTTAGGTAGGATGCCCAGTTGTTCTGGCCATCCGTTACTTATGCAAATCTTTCAAATCGTTTAAGATAGAAAATACCTCGTCAATGTTGTTCAGTTAAAAAGATGGAAATTAGGAAACTCGTGGAACTCTTGCATGTATTCTACAGCTATCTTGAGGCAGTTTAGATTCTTGATTGTT
>JABUQX010020936.1:0-2500 GCA_015478945.1 Trachelipus rathkii
CGCTCGATTCAATGGCCCCTCAGATGGTGTTTAGCGAACGCATTGCATCGTGAAACGCTTTCGCGTTTTCGTGCGCCGCACAGCCCTCTCTGTACTAACTCTTAAGCAATTGGGCCCTCAGTGAAAGCCGGAAGCGCCATACAGTCTGGCACTGTACACGTCCAAAGGCAGTGTTTTAACCATCTCTTCCAAAGGCAAAACTGGGTCAACTACAAATACAACCTGACCCAGCTGCGCTGGACAAATGTACCAGTAATAACATATATATATAGCATATATATATATATATATATATATCATACAATATAATATACTTTTATACTATACTATATTATATATATATCACTAACCTTATATACATATATATATATACACTATATATATATATATATATATATATATATATATATATATATATATATAATTTAATAGTTAATAAAATGTTATCATAAGTAAAATAATTGCAGTTATTTGTATATACTCGATATCAAAAGCAAAACCTGATAAATTACTATATTCCTTAGCCTATAATAGGTAATGCAGAATATTCTCTCAAGAATTTTGGCAGTTACAAAAATTTCTTCAAAAACTATTATAGAGTTAAAGAACTCTTAAAAGTTATAAAAATTTCCTCAAAAACTATTATGTACTTAAAGAACTCGAACGCAGTTACAAAAATTATCTCAAAAACTGTTATATAGTTAAAGAACTCTGACACAGTTATAAATATTTCTTCAAAAACTATTTTTATAGTTAAACTCGGTAAACAGTTACAAAAATGTCCTCAAAAACTATTATATAGTTAAAGTACTCGGACACCGTTACAAAATTTCCTCAAAAATTATTATATAGTTAAATAACTCTGATACAGTTACAAATATTTCCTCAAAAACTATATAAAGAACTCGGAAAAGTTGCAAAAATTTCCTCAAAAACTATTATATAGTTAAATAACTCGGACATAGTTACAAAAATTACCTTAAGAACCGAGTTTGGGTAATTGTAATGCGATTTGTGACAAGAATTGAATTACAGTAAATTTTAGCTTTTGGAATGAATACTATGCTATGTTTAATCTTTGTTATGCACAACCAGCGTGGTCGAAACCATTTTCCCTCCTCTCTTTACCCTATTTTAATTCATACATTTTCAAAAGCTGTGTGTCGGGCATATTGGCCATTAATCTAACCTATAATTTAATTTTGTTCCTTTTGTTCGCTGGTGGGTCTCAAATAACCGTACTGCCCTTTTCCGCCACACACACACACACACATATATATATATATTTATATAATATATATATATATATATATATATATATATATATATATATATATAGCAACAGTATATATATATAACTGCTATACTATATACTTTCTGCTGCTCCTCAGTGGTTAAATTGTATGGTGATGCTGAATGTGAACCACACCTAAACGTCAATTTTTTTACTGCATTTCATTTGACATTTTTCAATTTCAGACTTACTCAATTTGAACCATGGAAAGATACATAATGGAGCAACGTGTTAAAGTTATTCAGGCTTATTATGAAAATGGGCGTTCAAATCAGAATGCATATCGTGCACTTCGTGATTTTTTTGGTCAATTTAATCGTCCAAATGTGCGTACAATCGGAAAAATCGTGAAAAAATTTGAGCAAACCGGGTCTGTAGGAGATTTATAAAAAGACCAGTGCATGCTCGTCCCGTTCTGCAGAAAATATTGCTGCTGTTCGCGATGAGTGTGGCTGAGGGCCCATCACTTCAACTCGTCGTCGTGCCCAACAATTGCACCTCTCACACTCGTCGTTGATGAACATTATACATAAAGACTCATTTAAACGCTTTACAAGGTGCAATTGACTCAAGAACTAAAACCTCTTGACCATACAAAAACGTCGTCAATATTCAGAATGGTGGCAAGAAATGGCAACAGTGGATGATCCATTTTCGAAAGAGTCAGAATGGATGAGGCACATTTTCACCTGGATTCGTCAATAAGCAAATTGCCGCATTTGGGCGAATGATAATCCAAAAGTGATGTAGAAAAACCAATGCACCCACAAAGAGTGACTGTTTTGTGCGGGGTTATGGGCTGGCGGCATCATCAGGCCGTATTTTACAAAATGAGGCCGGTCAGGCGGTTACTGTGAATGGTGTTGCTAATAGGGATGATAACGAACTTTATGGCACGAATTGGAAGGTATGGATCTGGACGATATGTGGTTTCAACAGGACGGTGCCACTTGCCACACAGCTAACAAAACAATGGCTCTTTTGCTTGCGCGACAAATTCAATGGCAGTGTTATCTCACGTGGTGGCGATGTCAATTGGCCGCCAGGATCATGTGATTTGACACCGTTGGACTTCTTTCTTTGGGGTTATTTGAAAGAAAGGGTGTACGTCGATAAGCCAGCAACAATTCAAGAGCTAAAGGATGAGATAATTCGGCACATTAACGGCATAGAACCTCAATTATGCCTCAGCGTCATAGAAAATTT
>JABUQX010020936.1:5000-20155 GCA_015478945.1 Trachelipus rathkii
ATAACTCTAATGATTTATTTTCAGTGAATAAACTCTAATGATTTATTTGGAGTTAATAAACTCTAATGATTTATTTTGCGTGAATAAACTCTCAATGTTTATTTTGAATTAATAAACTCTAATGATTTATTTTGAGTTAATAAACTCTAATTATGATTTATTTTCAGTTAATAAACTTTAATGATTTGTTTTGAGTTAATAAACTTTAATGATTTATTTTGAGTGAATAAACTCTAATTATTTATTTACTTTGAGTCAATAAACTCTAATGATTTATTTTGAGTTAATAAACTATAATGATTTATTTTGAGTTAACAAACTTTAATGATTTATTTTGAGTGAATAAACTCTAATTATTTGATTTACTTTGAGTCAAAAAACTCTAATGATTTATTTTGAGTTAATAAACTCTGATGATTTATTTTGAGCTGATAAACTCTAAAGATAATAATTTATTTTGAATCAATAAACTTTAAAAGATCTATTTTTGAGTCAGCAAACTCAAAAGATTTATTTGAAATGACCAGTTTTAACCATGTTTCCAACTAACTTGAAATTCATTACAAATAACGGTCTTATAATCCACAATCCAAAAAATTCGAAAATGGTCTTTATATCTATATATAAAACCCATTTTTTGGGGGGAGTGTAATAAGCCTTAACATCAATATTTAGGTTAAAAAAAAAATAACACCTTTCCTCTTAAATAAAAATTTTCATGTAAGAATTTTTTTCAAATATTTGATAAATTACACAAATATAATAATAATATTATATTATATTTACAACTAAACACGTCAATATATATATTCACAAATTTACAACTTAAAATAGCGTGTGATTATGTCCTTGCTTAGAATGTTTTTACTTGTTTTTTTTTTCTGTACTTCCGTAAGTTCTATTTTAAAAATAGAAATTTTAATACATTTAATATTAATACCAGTATTAATGTATTACTTTTTATGTTTAGGTTCAATATTTATATTTGGAATAGCTGGGGGTATATTAAGGTATATATTTTTTGTAGTTGTAATAAATTTGTAGTTAAGAAATTAGAACTAGTTAAAAGCTTTTGAAAATTCAAGAATAAAGATAGCGGATAAAATAGCAACGTAGGATATACTACTGAAGTTACCCAGTATCTTGAATATTACCTAAGAAAACCATATTAAAATATTCTATGCTCGATTATAAAGGAAAAAAAACTACTAAAAAATAAGATATTAAAAGCTATAATAATAATAAATAAAAAGAATAATACCTAGATTGTTAGTAATTTATAAATGGTTTTAAAACTTCAAAATTTAAAATTTTAAAACCAAATTTAAATTTTTAAAATTTTAAAATTTATAATTATGATCCATCACCAATTTAAAATTTTATTGTGGATTTATTTTATTCCAAAAAAAAAAATTATTAACATGCATGAAACTAATAGAAATAATAGTACAAGCAACAAAAAAGGTAACATATATATGCACAAAAAAAAAAAATACTACAGGTAGCTGGACGTACTACAAAAAAATCGACACAAAAATTACAAATTTCTAAAATAAGAACAAAATATAAAACCAGCACCGCAGCATAATAAAATATGGAAAAAAAATAGTTACGCAATGTAGGCTGAGAAACCACAGTTAAGGTAAGTTGTAAGAATAATTCAATAATGTCTACACCAAATCTTGTGAAAATAAAACGGATAAAAATGTTAATATTTGTTTTTGGTAAGTATAGCCAAAAATAATGTGTAAAAAACAGGGATGGCAATTTTGGTGATTTTTTTGATTTTTTTTAAAAAAATCAATTTGTGATTTTTTTGATTTTTTTTATTTTTTCCTATCCCTAAGGTCACGCGATATATAATTTGTAAAATGCAAATAATCTAATTTGATATTTTTTAAAAAAATCAAAAAAATCACTAAAATTGCCATCCCTGGTAAAAAATATATTTCATAAAAAAAAAACTATGATTGTACAGTGAAACTGGGTGTATTTAACGTGTTTTGTAAGCGGAATTCACCTAGTTTCATTTTGGCGAGAGATATACTCTTTTCCATCTGGGATGACCAAATCTTGAGTTGGTGTTTTAATAGGAAGAATACCGGTACTTCTTTTCTTCTCCTCTGACTTTTCAGTTTGTTGTTGGGGTGCTGCCAAGATGGGTGTAGATGAAACACTGGGTTCCTCCTTCTGGGATTTCACAGGTGGTTTCTCGATTTTAACAGTGTCAGTCGTTTGAACTTTGTCTAAAGGTTTTACTTTGTCGGGTCGCTTAAATGGGGATATCGATGGCCCTTGAGAGGGATCAGCCGGTGTTTTGGAAGGTGTTACCGTGGATTCGGTGTTTAATTCGTTTTTCTCTAAAACTGGTGATTCGAAAGATGGCTTAACCTGTTTCGTATGAGGACCTACGCCAACATCATAATCCAAGGACTTCGTTTTACTCCCTAGTCCTAATTTTGGCTTTGGCGGTTTGACACTTGAATTTGTTTTAGGCACCTGGGACACCTGGGCGTTATCTTTCGCTTCATCAGCTTCGTTCGTAGATAAAGTCTGGGTCTTCAAGGATGACTTACGCGTTGGTCTGTATGAGTAGGTTTTCCTAACGGGCTGCGAGGTAGATTCAACTAATTTCTCGAAACGCCCTACTAAGCCTTTCTCAGACTTCTCGCTTCCCGTCGCTCGTTCTTCAGAGGCATTCCCGCCTGCCTCGTCGTTTGCAGTCTTCTTTGACGAACCAAAAAATCTAAAGGGGGGTCGGTAGAGATACTATTGACAAACATTATTCAGTGATAAAAAATTACGTCATTAAGAGGTTATGTCAGTCTACTAAATTCACATAATGACGTCATTATGCGATAATGATGTCTATTATAAGCCATTACGTCACAAGTCATTCAAGACGCTTTTAAATATTGCTAGATATTACTAAAAAAATATAATTTATAAACACATTAATTTAATATATAGCTACCTAAAATATATATTATACTTTTTATTTTGATTAAAAATAAAATAATTTTAGAAGATTTACGAAATATTTTTTAAAAATAATTTTACATAAAAATATTAACTTTTTTTTTTTACATAAATACTTAAAATTTTAATACTTTAAAAATATTATTATTATAATAGATTGAGAAGTATATTACAGCTTATATAAACCTTATAAATATGTTCTACAGAGGATTATTTATTATTATTATTATTATTATTATTATTATTATTATTATTATTATTATTATTATTATTAACATGCATAGCATAATCAATTATCAAAGATAAAAAAATATCAATATTAATTATTATTATTATTATTATTATTATTATTATTATTATTATTATTTACATTCTATAATATAAAATGCTACATTTACTATTAGTACTAATATCGACTACAAAACTAATAATAATAATAATAATAATAATAATAATAGCCACAACACAACTGAAATATTTCCAATTTATTTGAAAATAAAACTCTGCAATTAATTATTAATTATAATTATCGATTTTTAAAAATTATGACGTCATAAAGGGCAAACCCCCCAAAGGGGAACCCCCCACCCTAAACCTCATCCCCAACCCTTTCTTTCATTCTCGAAATTTTCTTGATAAAATATCAAGAAACTTTAGAATAAACTTCTTTAATAATAATAATAATAATAATAATAATAATAATAATAATAATAATAATAATAATAATAATAATAATAAATCAAAGTTTTGTACCAGACTTTATCGAATATTGGGGAAAGATGATCATAGTCAAGTGTTGTTAAAAAGAAGCTAAACTGGCAACCTTAAAATAGATTATACGATAAGGGTAGATTCAAAACTTTAGCAACCATAGAGACTAGTTAGAAGGAAAAATGAATTCATAGTCAAAGGGTTGCAAAAAAGCTAAACTGGCAACCTTAAAATAGACTAAAGGATAAGGGTAGATTCGAAAACTTTAGCAACCATAGAGACTGATTGAAAGAGAGGGGAAAAATGGTCATAGTCAAGGGTTGTTAAAAAGAAGCTAAACTGGCAACCTTAAAAAAGACTAAAGATAAGGGTAGATTCGAAAACTTTAGCAACCATAGAGACTGAAGGCGTTTTTTTCTTATTATTGTTTCAATTACACAGTCGTAGTAGTAGTAACTCCCTTTCTCTAAGAAGTGGGGAAAGGCCAGTGGCCTAAGTGAAACCCACCAGATGGGAAATATCGATACCACCCAATTTGAAAAATAAATCAATAAAAATATTTTACGTCGGGTTAAAATAAATAGAATAAATAGAATATAAAATAAATAAGAAGAAGAAAGAAGAAGAAGAAGAAGAAGAAGAAGAAAAAAAGAAAGAAAAAAAGAAGAAAGAAGAAGAAGAAGAAGAAGAAGAAGAAGAAAAAGAAGAAGAAGAAGAAGAAGAAGAAAAAGAAGAAGAAGAAGAAGACTACTATCAAATAAAGGTGCCTTATAGCCTGAATCGGAACCGGGTTCAGAACAAGGAGCCGGAGCCGGAGTCAGAATATATATATATATACTATATATATATATATATATATATATATATATATATACTATATATATATATATATATATATATATATATATATATATATATATATATATATATATATAATATCTTATTAATACTAGCGCCTTTCGTTTAGTTCAATGAAACAACTTACTGAAAATCCCAGAAATATGTTGTAATTGATTAAAATCGTAATGAAAATAACAGAGAGAGAGAGAGAGAGAGAGAGAGAGAGAGAGAGAATTAAAATCCGCTAAAATGAGGCTTTCATTCAAATGTATGTCATACGATCATTTTTTACGTGCCAAAATAATAAAATATTGCTTCAACACCATGATAAACCTATAAATAAGTTTAATAAAAGAATCATGTTGCAATAAGATTAGTTTAACATGTTTATAAATACGAAATTTATTAAAAACTTCCTAACTTTTTCAGGGGTTTCTTTCCATTTTGTTTTTACATTTTTCTTTCCTTTTTTCAGTGTCATTCTCGTTATTATTTTTTTTTTACATTTTTCATTCTTTTTTCTCATTTTATACATTTCACGCAAATTTTATGAAAATCTGAAAAGTTTTGCGATATTTTAAAATTATTTTCTCCTTAGACGAATGTTATAAAAATTAAATTTTGTTTGCTTGTAAAATTTTTTTTTTTTGTGAGGCTTCGTTTTCTTTGCTATTTTTCTTATTATAACATTTCTGACATTTTCAGTAATTGTTTCATTATATATATATATATATACTATACTATCTATATATATATATATATATATATGATATATCTCATATATATATATACTATGCCTACCTATACCAGTAAATATACTATATATACCCTATATAAATATATATTGTTTTATGACTCCGTCAGTTTCATTTTTTGTTTTTTTTAATATATGCTACTATATGATACCAACAACAATGAATTTCAGTGGTAACGGACATGATTCAAAAGTTCAAAATATTTTAAATAATTATTTAAAATCACATTTATGTTAAATATTTTTCAAAAATGAAATATCTCGAAAATTCTGAAACTTACAGAAAACCAATTACATATTTGGAATCAGCGTATAAGGCTTGTGTAAAAAAAAAAAAAAATTATATATATGCAGTGTGTGTAAGGCTATATATATATTCATAAATGGAAATATCACGAAAAGTACGACACATACAGAAAAACCAATTACATATTTCGAATCAGCGTATAAAGCTTATTAAAAAAAAAAAAAAAAATTAATAAAAAAAAAAACTGCAAAAAAAAAAAAAAAAAAAAAAAAAAAAAAAAAATAGGGGGCTCAAGCCGACGGGGGAGGGGGAAGGAGGAACTACGACACCCAAATACCAAGAGCGGGGTTCGGAGACCGGTTCCGGAGAGAAATAGTCCTACCCTGTAGTTCCGCGCGAGAGACCCCCGACTCCTACCATCTTTACGGTTTACCCTTGAGGTATTCCTTAGTTAAAAAAAATAAAAAAAAAAAAAAACGGACGGAGTTGTAAAATAAAAAGGTCCTATATATTTTGAATCATGTCCGTTACCACTGAAATTGATTGTTAGCACTAGAAATATAAAAAAAAAAAAAAAAAAAAAAAAAAACAGACGGAGTCATAAAAAAGAAAAAGATATATATATATATATATATATATATATATATATATATATATATATATATATATATATATATATATATATATATATATATATGAACTACTCCTTTAAAAGGAAGTTACATAAAAAGACATGGTATCGAAAATCGCCGAACGCTACTCGTGCAACCCTGCAGTGTTAGCTAAAACTCCAATAGAAGGAGCGCTAGTTGCTTTTTTTTATCATGTTAATTTTTATTTTTATTTTTTTTAATTTTTAAAAAAAATTTTTTTTAAGGGGCTCGAGCCAACGGTGGGAGGAGGTACAAGCTACAGTCGTCCCCGCTGAGGCCGAGAGACCCTGACTCTTTCCATCTTTGCGATTTAATCTTGGGTATTCCTTTAGTTAAAAGTAAAAAAAAAAAAAATTTGACGCACTATTGCTTTGAAATAATAGCAAAAAATCGAATACATCGTTCGTTCGATATGTATCGGTTAACTTCCTTTTAAAGGACAAGTTCCGTTTTAAATATATTGATAAATGTATCGATATATCGATACATGTATTAATATAGGGACAATTAACTTTTACTTTCTATCGACATAAACTCCTGTACAACCTTCATAAATCTCGTCCCAGTGTCCTATTTTTAACTTTTGTTCAAGGTGAGTCAATGTTATTTTTAATAATTCCCTCCCTTCCCCCCTACCACCTCATTCCCAATTTAATAACCCTCCCCCATCCGCCCTATTCCTTTCCCAGGGAAAAAGGGAGAAATTTCGGGAATGGATGTTAAAAAGAAGTGGACTTAAGTAACTGTGAAAAATTTGTTGTCATTATACTCCCAAAATTTTTCCTATTATATTTTATCCCCCCTAAATTTCTCCCATCCCCCACGTAATGGTGATTTTCCCCCCCAACTCCCTTTCTCCCTCTGTATAACGTGCCAAATATGAAGTTTTTTAATCAATCGGAAAATTTTCAGTCTAGAAAAGTGGCTAGGGTCGTTAAACAAAGAGAAACACTAGAAATCTCTATTAGAAAATATAACTTGTTAGAAAAAGGGCAAAACAACAACTAGCACTAGTTGTACTAGAAATCATGCAAAAGTTAACTCACTTAAAAGTTATTAGTCCTAGTAGGCCAACTAATGGCAAGAAAGCCCAAGTAAAGAATTCTATAATAGTAGCCATAGTTATAAATAAAAAATAGTAATATTATTTCAAACAGTTAGCTACCAGAAACATCAATAATAGTAATAGCAGTAGTAGTATTTAAAATAGCCAACACAATCTTTAAAAGTAGTATCACTTCAGATAGTTAGCTACCACAAACAATTATAACGGTATTACTTCAAATAGCTACCACAAACAGTATCACTGAATTAATACATTTAGCTACTACAAACATTTATAATAGTAGTAATACCACTTAAAATAGTTAACCACTACAATTATTAATAAGATCGAAACTAATAAATTATTAGTTATTAATTCAAACACAATATTATTAGTTTTAATTGGTTACACATTATAACAGAAAAACACAAAAATTTTAATGCCGTCACTAAAACACTAAAAATATTTCACTAAAATCAAATTTTATTTAAATTTTAACCTCTTCATAATCCTACAATAAAAAAAATCACTTGATTTAAAAAAAAAGATAATAAAAAAAATAACAAAGTGACCCCGTGTATAAATAATAATAACACGGTTGCACTGGCGTTGGCACTATCTCTCTGAGCCAAGGAGTAAATAACGTTATAAGAATAAGTTACAATATCTGTGGAGACACTAAGAATATAAAAGCATTCGCCAAAAGTTTTAAAATAAAAAGAAAACAAAAATTCCCCCCAAAAAAATCACTTTACTCCAAAAGGCATCCCCTGTTTTCCCCCAAGAAATCTCTTTTCCCCAAAATAAATCCCCGCTTTCCCCTACAAAAAAATCTCACGCATAAAATCTTATCTTGTATTTTTCTAAAAGCTTATTCTTTTTAAGACAATAGTGTTAGAAGATGCGACGAGGGAGGGAAAAGATAAAAGCTGAAAGTCAAGGGGGTTTTAGGGGTATACCCACCCCTATGTCCTACCCAATACCCTTTAATACACGCCAGGGTCAATGATATTCACTCTATATGTATACCCATTCGTGCACAAAATTCGGACATCGCGCCTAAGCCACGAAGAGCTTGACTTTTAATACCAAAATTAGGCTTTTACATTTATGGTTGCCTAGCGTCTTGCTAGGCTTTTACATTTTTGGTTGCCTACGTCTTGTTACCATAGCAATAGATTTTATTAATAGATAATCTGGCACTTTACTTATAGAAAAATGCATTATAATTTTAGTTATGATTAATACTAGGAAAAATATTTTTAAATAAAAATGAAAAATATTTATATTTAGAATTTATAATTAACGCTTATCGCAATATAACACCATATAATATATATATATATATATATTATATATAATTATATATATATATATATTATATTTATATATATATATATAATATATATATATATATATATATATATTATATATATATATATATATATATATATATATTATATTATATATATATATTATATATATATATATAATATATAATATTATATATATATATATATAATATATATAATATATATTATAATATATATAATTAGTATATATATATATATATTATCATTTAGTATATAATGGCCAAACTAAGAAGTTACTCCGCATGAAAATCCGAAAAACTTAAGATAGGTTAAAAAAACTGATAACATATATGGATCAGCGTATGAAATTTGTATGGAAAATGAAAAAAAAAATTAATACTTTTTTCTTTTTATTTTTTTTTATATCTCCAATACTACGATAGGTAGAAGAAAACTAAACATAGTATGGAATACAAATCGTATGAACTTTTTTAGGGGGGCTCGAGCCGACGTGACACGTGGGGGGGCACGTTTTCATACGCGTAGGGGAAGGGGCGGAGAAACCCGCGACATCTCCAATACCGCAGGGTGGAAATAGTCCTACCCCGGTCGCCCCAGGCCGAGAGACCACGACTCTTTGCATCTTTGCGGTTTTACCCTGGGGTATCCTTTTAGTTAAAAAAAAAACATCTTTTTCTCTACCTATTTCATACGCTGATTCTAAATATTGTATTAGTTTCTTGTACGTACAGAGTTTTTGGGAGATATTAAAAAATAAATAAAAAATTAAAATTTTTTTTTATATTTTCATACAAATTTCATACGCTCGATTCCATAATATTTTATAAGTTTCTTGTACTATCTTAGTTTTTTTGCGAGAAATATAATGCGGGTAACTTTCTTAGTTTCGACCTATATATATATACTATATATATATATATATATATATTTTATGTAACGTATATAATTTATAATATATTTTAACTATATGGGAAAAATACATGTATATATATAATATATATAATTATATTATATATATATATTATATATAATATAGGCACCTGTTATGTTTAAGACTCCGTCAGTTGTTGATTTTTTTTTTTTTTTTAACATATTGCTAGTATATGAATAATGGAAAATGATTGTCAGTGTGATGGACGATGCATTCAACAGTTCGCAATATTTTAAATAATTGATTGTAAAAATCACAATTTATATCTATAAGATTCTTAAAAATGAAATATACTTCAATAAAGTACGCCCCACTACAGAAAAACCAATGTTACATTTTGAAATCACGGTAATAAAGCTTATTACCAAAATGTAAAAGCAAAAAAAAAAAAGTTTTTTTTTTAAATAAATGAAATACTCGTCGAAAAGTAACGACTACTTAAGAATATACAATTACATATTTGGAAATCAGGGTGTAAAGCTTATTACAAAAATGTAAAACAGAAAATAATAATAAATAAAAAAAAAAAAAAAAAAATTAGGGGCTCGAGCCGACGGGGACAGAGGGGACGTTTTCCATACCCACACCCCGTAGGGGAGAGGCGGAGAAACCCCCGACACCCAAAACCAAAGAGCGGGGTTCCGGAGACCCCTCCCCGGAGGGGGGAATAGTCCTACCTGTCCGTTCCCAGAAGGCCGAGAGAACCCGACTCCTGCCATCTTTGCTGTTAACCCTTGGGATTTCCTTTAGTTAAACACAAAAAAAAAAAAAAAAATTAAAACTGACGGAGTCGTAAAACGTAACTGGTCCTATATATTTTTTGATCATGTCCGTTACCACTTAAATTGATTGTTAGAATCATATACTAGAAATATATAATAAGATAAACAAAAAAAAATCAAAACTGACGGAGTCGTAAAACATAACCGGTTCCTTAATATATATATATATATATATTAAATATATAATATATTATAATATATATATATAGATATAATATATTATATATATATATATATATTAATTTTATATATATATATATCTATATATAGTATATATATATATATGTAATTTCATTATTATACCAGTTTGTGATATCAAAAAACTTGGGGGGCTGGGTTTTTTTACGCTCTTTTGTGAGGGTTGACTATATTCTCACTAGTCACAGTACAATTTCTACAAATTTATTATATACATAGGTGTGTGTATTTAATTTATGGTTTCATTCACATAGATAACTTTAAAACTGGCTTAGGATGATTTTTTTTTATATATGTTTAAACTTTATTTGGCTCTTGTCCATTATCTCTGTCCCATGAAGCTAAAGTCAATTTTTTTCCATAGTTACGTTATCGAAAAAAATGTAGAACGGTGCGTGCATAGTGAGAAGAGTTTGAACTATTTTCCAATTTATTTACATAACTTGTTGTTTTGTTGTTTATTGAAACTATGGAAAGTGAAATAAATTATATAATAATATAAGTTTGGTTAGGTTAAGTAAGGTTATGTTACGTTAAGTAAGGTTATTTTAAGTTACGTTAGGTAGCATAGATTTAAACTTTTTTTTTATAAATATTTTTGAAAGATATGAAGCTCTTTTATAACAGTACAGTTTTATTTTGACTCAATATAGTTTTATTTTGATTTTTGTCAAATGTGTTCGGATTCATGCAATCGATAGCGATAGCGATATCGATATGGACGGGGATAAAAGACATGATTCCATTATTTTAAATGATTTTCAATAAAATAATCGAAAATAAATGCTAAATTTAACATTTTGGGACAGTTTTTCTACTATCTACACCTAAAAAAAAAATAAAAAAAAATAACTAACATCATTAACTCATTAACAGAATTATTCATCCTCTTTATTTTTTTTAGCAGGAAAAATGCCAAAAATGCTAAATTTAGTATTTTCCAGCAAGCCTATCTCTAAAAAAAATTAATTAAAATTAACCTAGCCAACCGAACGCAACTTATCCTAAGTCCTAACGTGTTAAAATGAAAAAAGTGCTAAATCCAGTTCAAGAAAAAAGCAAAATGTTAAATATTTAAATTTGTTTTAATTAAAAGTTTTATTATTATATATATATATATATATATATATATATGATATATATTATATATAATTATATATATTATATATATATATATATTATGATATATATTTATATATATATAATGGTGGGTATATATATTATATATATATATAACTATTATAATATATATGATATATATATATATATATATAATATATATTATTTATAGTATATTATTTAGGTGATATTTGGTTTAGAGCGACAACTATCATCGATCCATTAGTGAAAAACTACGAATAGTTCATGGAAAAAGGAATACATTGATGCAATTCTAGCAAAAATTTTCATTTGTAAAAAAAAAAAAAAAAAAAAAAAAAAAAATAAAAATAAAAAAATAAAAAAAAAAAAAAAAAAACCTCATATCTCAAAATAACTACAATACCTACAGCGAAAAGGAATACAAATTTTTGGGAATCCTGTAAAATTTTAGTTTGGAAAATGTAAAAACCTATAAAATAATAATAAAAAAATTTAATGAATAAAGATATTTTTTTTTTTAGGAGCAGGGGACATAATATTGATATATATATTATTTGTAAAGGTAATTACACGGCAATGTAGGGGCGCTCGAGCCGACGGGGAACACAGGGGACGTTTCCCAACCCCGTAGGGGAGGGCGGAGGAACCCCCGCGACACCCAAATACACAGAGCGGGGTCGGAGACCCTCCCCGGAGGGGAAATTAGTCCTACCCGTAGTTTCCCGGAAGCGCGCGAGAGAGCCGACTCTGCCATCGGTGGCGGTAATAACCTTGGGGTATTCTTTAGTAAAAGAAAAAAAAGCATAAATTTAATGATAAGAGGTCTATTTATTTTTAACTGAGTAACCAATAATAGGTTCTCTAACTAGGGCTCTTCTAAACAGACCTCCATGGTTAAAAGCATTTAATTATTACAGTATATACTTTATTTAGTTACATTCCCTATCTAAAATTTTACAAGGATTCAAAAATGTATTCATTTTCGCTGTAGCTATTGTAGTTTGAGATATATTATTTATTTTTTTTTTTATTTTTTTTTCCCGCCTAAAAATTGGACCGCATTCCAGCATGTATTCGACTTTTTCCTGTGGCTTTTGTAATTTTTGAGATATGGATTGATGGATAGTTGTCGCATTCTAAACCAATTATACCATATATATAGTATAATTATTATATATATATATATATATTATATATATATATATATATATTATATATATATATTATATATATATTATATATATATAAGTATGATATATATAATATATTATATATATATATATATATATATATTAAAAATTTTTTCAAAGATATATGGGAAGCAAGACGAGTTTCTTGCGCAAGAGGATGTTAATTGTCGGTTGATAGGCCTATCGCAATTCGCCATGGGAAGAGTAAACAGTAAGTGGAGTAAAATCAGGAAATCTTCCTGTTTTTTTGATAGTCGTGCCTGAAAGTGGTGGCACTTACAGGAACTTGGTGATAAAGAAAAAAAGATGTGAAGGAGATGGTATTGCATGATATGGAGTGTTGAGAGAGAAGGTATAGATACGGAGTGGTGGGATAAAGACAATGGAGTGAGTGTTTTGAAGAGGATGTTTTAAAAATGAGTGAGTGAATAAGGGCAATATCGTGAATCCTACAGGAAGAGAGAGAGAGAGAGGGAGAGAGAAGAGAGAGAGAGAGAGAGAGAGAGAGAGAGAGAGAGAGAGAGAAACGACGAAGAAAATAAACAAAACAATTATGCCAATTTAGTGCTTTTTGCACTAAAACTAGCACTGTTTTTTTCTTTATTAATTTAGTGCCATAAATATGCACAAAATGCAATATTTTCTTAAATTTTTACTGTATTTAAGAGGGACAGCTCTATATAGAGCTTTTATTAATGTATCAAATCGGGTGTTTTGATCTTTTTGCTTCAAATTTAGAGCCTTTCAATGAAAAATTTTAATTATCACATTTGGGATAGAAGTAGGACTGGAAAAAGGGGAGAATATGCTAAAACTAGACAACTTTGTTAGTTACATTTGGGAAAGAGAAGAGAGAGATGAGACGATGAGAGAGAGAGAGAGAGAGAGAGAGAGAGAGAGAGAGAGAGAGAGAGAGAGAGAGAGAAGAGAGAGCAGAGAGAGAGAGATAGAGAGAAGGAGAGAGGAGTACATTGTCAGAAATGACAATGTACACATGTAAGAGAGGATTATGCATGGGGAAAGAAAGGAGAAAGAAGAAGAAAGAGAAGAGAGTAGAGAGAGGAGAGAGATTCGTAATATGCAAAATATATCTAATAATTAATAATAAATAAATTATTATATTAAATCTTTTAAAAAAGGTTTACAAAATTAATTTGAATAATTTTTTTTTAAATTTATTTCAGTTTCTCCTCAAATTTCTAAAAAAGAAAATTGTAATAGTAATAAAAAACGCTCATTTAAACACTAACTTATGCATAAAAAAAGTAGTGGCATGAAAAATAATTTACGGTATAATAAAATAATAATAATAATTAATAATAATAATTTTTCTATTATTACTATTACTACTACTACTACTAAAAATATAAAAAGTATTAGTAATAATACCTATATCGCAATGATTATTTATCAATAATAATAATAATAATAATAATAAATTAATAATTACAATAATTTAGGTAATAATAATAATAATAATAATAAAATAATATTGAAGTGAGGAAAATAACTGATGACAGTAATAATAATAATAATAATAATAATAATAATAATAATAATAATAATAATAATAATAATAATAATAATAATAATGAAATTATAATAATAAAATAAACGGATCATTAAAAGAAATTCAAATCTTTTTTTCTAAATTCAATACTAAAAATTGGGGTGTTTTGTAACGTCTTTGAGTATAGAAAAAAACAAACCTAAAACTAACCATTACTACACCTAACATTTAACGCCGCTAGAGGGCTATAAAAAAATACCTAAAATATCATAGAAGGCTAGTGTACGAAGATCTAACAGTGTTTAAGTAGATCTATAAAATTAAATTACTAACTACATTATACGAGAAACATGAACTTTGAGATACCTGACTGACGTACCACACTCATCTACTACCAATAACAAACTACTTTATTGTACCACAAATACTGTAAAACCTGACACGTACCACAATCATTAACTATCCTTGATTTGAAACTGTCTATGATTGATGGTCATCATATACCTATAAAAAATTAGGTATCTTTCAATCCTTTGCTACCTGTTAAAGATTAGGTTCCTATCAGTCCACGGTATGGTATTAAGAAGATTAAGTACATACCAATTCCGTTTCCTATTAGAAATCAGGTACCTATCAAAACACAGGTATTAAACATTAGGTACTTATCAATCCCGCTGCCTGTTAAAGATAAAGTATCAATTTTCTCTGATCAAAATATTTAAATACATTGAAAATTGATTTTAAGTATTCAATATTTAAACTATTTGATACACAGTAATAAGAGTATTGGGACACTTTAAGATAATGAAAAAAAAGTCACTTTTGACAAATTTTATATCAACTATACCCAAATTAATTCTTTCTTTGGGGCGATATCGTC
>JABUQX010020937.1:0-12500 GCA_015478945.1 Trachelipus rathkii
AGTAGAGAGATATATATTTGGATTTACAATTACAGCTTCACATCATTAATATATATTATATATATATATATAACTACCATCTGGTAATTAATGAGCGGCTATTAATATATTATCTAAATAATATTTAAAATTTGCTATAGTTATTTTATAATTATTTACATTTTAATTATTTATTCTTTATATATAACATATATACTCACACTAGCTATCATCCACTATAATGCTATGAGTAGTACTGATAAAAATACATACATTTTGGTATAATTTTCACTATATATCGTCAAAGTATATACTTATTACAACCTATATATATATATATATATATATATAAATAATATATATTATATTATCTATAATAATATATATATATATATATATCTATATTATATATATTGTATATATATTATATATATATCTTATAAATTATAATATATTATGATAATATATATATATATATAATATATATATATATATATAATAAATATATATATATATATTTGGTATATATATATTATATAATATACAAATCACCCTTTTATAACTATAATACCTTTGGCCATATATATATTTTATTAATTTCATCCTATTATATTAAAATCATCATTAATTATTAATACGTCACTTTGCTAAAAATACTACCATTATAAATACTAGCTTAAAAATATTTATACAATTATTATATTATTACTTACTTATTCGTATTTTGGACACAAAATATATCCTTATCAAATCATAGCCCAAGTTTATCTTATAATTTATAAATGGTATGCGAATAACATAAAGGTTCAGTATAATTATATATATATTATATCTATATACATCATACTCATATACGTATATCTCTAATATATATATATATATAAATAATACTCACTATATAAGGAAGAATTCTATCTAGTATGATTTCATTCTCACACTATATCAAAATATTTATAAAGTGATATCTTTATTACTCGAAACTATATATATATATATCATTCAATATTATCAGCATATTACTTTCACTCACAAATAATTATTACTAACTATTATAATAATATTATTATATATACCTAACTATAACATATTCATAAATTTAAACTCATCAATTTACATTTGTCCCTAACCAACTCACAGGCAGAGCCCTATTCCAGGAGTGGGTGGTGCACGCCAAAATTTCATCCATAGCGCAATTACGCAGATGAGCAACAGACGCAGGCTTTAAAGTGAGGGAGATTAAATCAGCAGAAAAACACACGAAGATGGAAAGAGAGTTCACAGAACAGGGTGCAGGAAGACTAGAGAAGACACCGACCAGCGTAACTATGCCTTTGGAGTTAACCAATATCTTACTTTCCACAATAAACTACCGTGCGCAGACACAGCACCCCTGCTGTTCTATACGACTCGAAGCGTCGTAAAGGTGAGGTGAGCTACTAAGAGTGGTAAGAGCACTCTCGAGGACGACCATACGCCGCTGCCGTACTTATAAAAAAGAGATAAATGCACAACATCGCGCCACAAAACTAGAGGCGCCTCACAGTGAACTGGAAAGCTCCAGGACAAGTTTCATTAATAAAAGACTTTTGGCCTTATGACATCGACCCTCGTCCAAATGCCGGTGCACAACCAGATTGCCCCCCCAAGAATATGTAAACCAGGTTATTCCATTATTCTTATATAAGGGCTGGATTGAGACGCCTTTAAATAGCTTGGAGTAATGAGAAGAGGAAAAAAAGTCTCGGCAGTCTAAATAAACAGAACTCCCAATTTCCTTGAGGCGCCCTAGCAACCGTTGTGAAAATGTGAGTATTTCTAACCCAAGACATTTTTTGTTTATGTTAATAACTTGAAGCTTAAACGGATTTGTTTATATTGGTCAACAATGGCAGAGACGAGAGACCTCGAGAGAGATAGGACGGGTAGACAGTAATGTGATTTTATGAGAAGGGAGATTTTGTAGAGTTGGGTATTTATTTAAAAGATTTGAAATTCATATAGGATTTGAGAACGACCTCCACATCGGAAATTCTATCCAATCAGCGAGAATAGAAACTGGAAAGATTAAGACGAGAGGCAATTCTTAAAGTAAAAGAAGGAGCAGAAATTGAAATGAGTTGAAGAATGAATTGGGTCCACGACGTTTATCGTTAATATGAGTGTGAAAGAGTGGGAGTGTGAAATGTTAGATACCTTAATTTTAATAGAAAAGTATGTTGAAAATCAGGACATCAATTAACTAGAACCCTGAGGAAAATAACTAGTTACAGGGTAGGGAAGAAGAATCGTCTCATGCAACACAACGATATTGAGTCCAACTTGCAAGAAAGCTACTACATACATATAAGTCAAATAGAGAATGAGGAAACCCTAAGAGAATGGAGCTTAGAGAGCAGTGACGCGTGTCACATATATCCCTCGGTAAATGCGTTTAAATAACGTACAAGCCTGCCACCACGCAAGTTCTCTTACCGTAGTTGATCCTAAGAGCGGAAAACCATAAATCGGTAAAATAGGAAAGTAAGTATATCGCCAGTAGATCCTTGAACGCCGAAAGCCGTACTGGCGATCGGAAAGACAGAAGGAATGAGGTTCAGATGGTCTAATAAAAAATAGAGAGTTGAGAATTGGTGGTTTCAAAGATCTTTAAATAGTAAATCAAGTGAGAGCTAATTAGGGAAATAGTTTAGAAGGGATCTATTGAGCGGCTCTTCCTATTTTTTTCGGAATAAGGTTGGACCATGTGCGTGCTCCAACACTGAGGGAAAGTGTTAGTAATTTGAGACATAAAAGATATAGTTGAACGAGGGGCGGGGTCAGCACGTAAGCACATTCCCCTTAAAACTCGGGAGGAATGCTATCTCGGGCCATTCCGCCTTCGCTAACGTTCATAGATGCCAGTAGCCTGCAGCTCCGATCAATGTAATCACAGGCAGACATAGGACACCTAGAGAGGAGCAGGAGGCGAGGGGAATGCCAGATTTATCGTGCGAGGGTTGAGTTAGGAAAGAAAATAGAAGGCCGAAGAGATTGGCTTTTTTCAGTTGGAGAGTTTAGCAACAGAGGCCATCAGATTCAGAATAGAGGTAGGAAAGGGCTAGATTTGCAGATTGTTGTTTAGAGGTTATTAGGTGTAGGTGGTTATTTGGCAATGAGGCAGTAAAGATGGTGTAAATAAGGAGAGAGATCAAAGGAGGTTAGTTTCGCGACTAATTCAGTTATGGGGAATGAAATGCCCGCCTTTTTGCTCGTGCGAAGATGTGATCCCTACAACGAATTTCCCTAAGGCCATTTATTATTTGAGAGAAGTTTAGGCTTGAGCAGTGATAGGAGAAACGAGAAAATGTTTTCCACTGGCTCGGATGTACGTCGGCTGATCCTCTAGCCTGAATGAGGCAGAGACGTAAGGCAACATATATCAAGATCAATAGGTATATGAGGAGAGTTAAGATTTAGCTCGAAGAAGGCATAGTGGAACGGGGTACTCATTAGTCCTCCGGCCGTTTCGGAGGAGCGATGGTAACAAGGCTTTCCCTCACTTTAAAGTGGCAGCATAGCCGAAGCGATACAGTACAGAGTTAAAGCAGTCCATTGAGCTCTCAATAATAGTATGAGCGTAGAAGCGACGCCAAGGCCGACACAATTCAGGACCCGCGTGAATCAAATGCAGAGCATAAAAACGACATAAAGGGCAGGATGTTATCTATTGTGATGAGAGGAAAGTATTGAAAAGATGGAACGAATATTTTTAAGAATGGATGGTCTACTTTGAAATGATATTCAGGAGGTGAAAAGAGGTGGTGGAGGAGATAGAGAGGAAGACTAGTTGTGAAACATAGGTCAAAGTGTAGTTCAACTCAATTGGTTGGATGACGAATATCGGATGGTGGTGGTGGGTTCTCTCTGATTAGTGGGTGCTTCTCCAGATCGTTGAAATGCTGAATTGATTTCTCGACCTCTCTTTCCACCTATATTTCGAGTAGAAGAACTTGACGGCCCCACACAATTGGAGGATGTATGTGTACATATATGAGAATCCCGTGAAATAGAGGACCTCAGTATTTTCGGATGAGGAAGATCACTAACAGTCTCGATACGAAGCAGTAATTATGATATTTCAAAGAAGAGAATGTTATAAATCTCGCTTTGTTTAGGAGATAGCAGTAGGTTATGGAAAGCTTATCAAGATTATTATATAGTAGAGGGAAGAAGAGTGTTTGAGACACGAAATCAATAGGATTTATTGTTACTGGAGATGTCGAGAAGTTCACGAGACTCGTGTTTTAGCAGGAGTACTCTATATAGTTTAATAGACACGATCACGTTCTTTACTTCGCCACGGCAAATTATTGAAATAAGATGTGATTAAGTGCGGTTTGTACATCACATTAAACGAGTTTAGAGGATAAATTCTTAGCCATTTGAGTCTCAGAGAAGAGCAAAAGGTTAGGGTTAAAGTTAGAAAGCAGGTGATATTTCTCACAGAGGTCTAAGTTAGAGGTTTATAGCCGCTGATGTGTTGAAGTCTATTATAAAAGCATCCGCGCCTACGCAAATCTGCCGATTCTTACAGGGTACACTTATTAGTAGTAAGACGTCTAATGGTTCTGACACACACACTATCTTAAAGACACAACACACACTCACACACACACACACGAACAAACAAGGATAATTAACAATATACCAAATACAGACGTAATATACACAAACGGAATATTTGTGATAAAAGATTACGTTGAACATCAGATACTAAATCCTATTTAAAAAATTTTAAGTACTTTATTATTATATATATTAGAAGAATCTCAATATTATACATCTTGGCAGTGACAAAATAAAACTTAATACCTATTATATTTATCTTTTATCAACACTCGGTATTAGGCATAGATGATATAAAATATATTTAAAGGCCTACAACCTAAAAAAATGGGAAAATTTAAAACAATAGCTTGTATCTTTTTTAAAACTAGAGATATATAACGACTAAAAGTGATTAATGTTTTCCGAGTGATAATAATTTTACAGTTTAAATCAACAATAATGATTTGACAGAGCAACACGTACACATTTCCCTTAAACACAACACAGCAATAATAATAACAATGAAGTATTGTTAAATAAATATAACTAAATATCGGAGTCAGCTGGTTGAAACACGTTTACACTGTGCACAAGAATTAAAAACCCAATATATTTATATGATAATATATAATATTATTATAGTATATATATAATATATATATATATAATATATATATAGATAAAATAATAATATTATATATAGTAGTATTATTAATATATATATATATATATATAGGCTCGATATAATATTATGGCTCAGTTATAAATAGGTATAAGTATATATATATATATATATATATAAAGTATATATATATATATATATTATATATATATATGGATGGATATAATATAATATATATATATATATATATATATATTTATATAATATCAATTATTGTGTTTTTTTTTTAAATTTATAATTTTTATAATATAACTATTATAAAATTTATTTGAAAAAAGGGAAAAATAGCGGATCTCTCTGAAAAGCGGGACTTCTCAAAAAAAAGCGGGACATTTTTTTATTTTGAAAAAAAAGCTCTGGGAACAGGGGTCGGAAACAGCGAGACTATGGTCAACTTTACCCTTTACATCACTCTGCAAATTACTCCACGCATACAACTCTCAAACTTTATTTAGATTTTAGATTCACCGCACAAAACCAAATCATACCGCACACAATAAGTCAGAATGCATCCCTATTTACTGTTGTGTTTGTTCATTTCTCCAATAGTATATTTGCGGTATATGACAGTGGTCTCTGGGTTACCATGCGCGAGTATAGTCCTCGCTCTAGAGATTCCTTTTGCATAGCCAATGACTGGCTGGGACCATCCATGAGTGAAAAAGTATTAGCAGGTGGGAAGGTCAGATACACGAGATTCCTTGAGGAGTGAGCCAATTGGTAGTTTGGAGGTGGAGACAAAACGTCCATATTAGGAGTATATTGAGAGGAGTGTTGTGAGAGTGTATGTTGTGGCCCACCTGGGGATGAACCCCATGGCAAGATGCCATAGTGAGGTCCGTCGCGGTCTCCCGTGAAGCTGTAGTGTGATTTTTCTGTCGGCATCATCTTGACTACTCTTTACGGGAGGTAAGCTGGACTTTTCTTTTCGATTGTGTCATATCTCTACACTTTTCTGTTTTCTGGTACATGTTACCCACCTTACCCCCAGTTTTGGGAAAAAAAAAAGGTGGTTGAGATAATGATATATATATATATATATATATATATATATATATATATATATATATTAGTATATTATAATAGTACGATGATGATGATTATTATATGAGCAAAGTTCTATTCAAAAGAACAAGTATGTTTTATCACGCGACATTGTTGAAACTTTTCATTGGAACTGTTTTCAATTAATGAGAAATAGTTATGCATTAAAGAATTAAAGTGTGAATACATATATTATAGTATACTTTTATATATTCTTAATATATATATATATATATATACTATATATATATATATATATATAATATTATAGTATATATATATATATTATATATAATATATATATATATATATATATATATATATATATGAAAAATCTGTTTTGAATAAAATTGTTACATATGTTCAGGCAACTCAAAGTTCAATAAGGAATTATTTTAAACGTAAGGATGAAACTAAAATATAATTTTTATGCTTTTTTAGGAGAAAAAAATAATAAAATTATATTACGTAAATGTACAGAGGAATTATATTAAGAGGAATTATATTAAAATTTATGAAGAAAGTGAATTATTCTTTTCCGTATTTCTTAAAATTCTTATTTTCTATAAAATATTAATTCTATAAAATATTAATTAGTTTTTAATTCTAAGTTAATAAAGATGTCATTAACAAACATTTAATTTCATCATACCATCAAAAATTTTTAACAGAATTAATGATTTCATAACTGTAAATGGAGAAGGAATTATAACTAGGGATCGGAGCCGGAGCCGGAGCCGGAGCCGGAGACGAACAATTTTAAAATGCCGGAGCCGGAGCCGGAGCCGGAGTCGGAGTCGGAGGCGATAATTTTAAAATGCTGGAGCCGGAGCCGGAGTCGGAGCCGGGTAATTTTAAATTTCTGGAGAAGGAGCCGGAGTCGGAGCCGGAAAAAAATTTGCCGGCTCCGCAGCCCTGACCGCAGATTCTAAATAGAATAAAATAATCCAACAGTAAATATTAGAAACTGACTAATGTTTAAGGACAAAATCCCTCTTTAGGCCAAAGAGAAAGATAAAAAGTTAAAAGGTAAAAGAAATTAAAAAGCTAAATACAGATCGGCTTCGAAGGAATTGATTATTATAACAAAAGAGGTAATAAGTTATACTGTGAGTTGAATTCGACGAAAAATGTTCACCGACAACTCATCATAAAAAAACACTACTAAAAAATGAAATCAATAATTATTATTTAAAAGTGTTCTCTGACCCCAAACATTGTTACAGAGTCAGTTGGGTATTGTGAATTCCATTAAATGTGAAATTGCTGAAGTGCCAGAAGGGTTTAACAGAGGATATTTTTGAATTTATTTCCAACATATTAAATTTCAGAACGCAGATCTGTCAGATTTTTGGATATTAGGAGCTAAAATTTTGTGTGTGAAGCTATTATTGCAAAACATTCGCAAGTAAATGACAAAAAAACAAAAAAACAAAAAACACATCCATCTACCAATATTTACTGGTATGCATCATATTTTTCCGATAGTTTCCAGCAAAATTAATAACTAATAATAATGAAAAAAAAAATTATTAAAAAAGAAATATTTAGTGCTTCACCTATGTAGAAAATATTTTTCTTAAGGAAAATTTTAAAAATTCAATTAATTTTATTGATTTGAAAGAATTTTTTTTAAAATTTAATTTTTAAAAATTTAAGAGATAATTAATTGATTACCTCTTCGGAAAACCTGTAATATATTACAGGTAATATGCAATATTCTACATGATGCTTACACAGTTACAGCTTTGCCTCACTCAAGTGAGTGTTATGATCACTTATTTTCTGATTTAAAAATAAATAAAATTTAATCTAAGGGTATCGCTAAAGGAGGATTTGTTTAAAGCAGTTTTATTTTTAGGAAAAAAACAGTTTTGAATAAAATTAAATTATATAGGCCTATTTTAAAAGTTAAGAAGGGAGAAAATTATAATTAATTTTATTTTTCAAAAAAACTTTTCAATAAAATATTTTCAAAATTTTAAATTATAAGTCATAATAAAAGTATCACTATCACCAAATCTTATTTATAATACCATTGAAATTTTATATCATAGAGAATTAATGAAATCATGTGTAAATAGAGATGAAATTGTAAATAAGAATTGAAGTCGGAACCAGAGCTGGTTAAATTTAAAATCATGGAGCCGGAGCCTGCTAATTTTAAAATGATGGAGCCGAAATTGGAGCCGGTTAATTTGAAAATGGTGGAGCCAGAGTCGGAGCCGGTTAATTTTTTAAAATGGCAGAGCCGGAGTCTGAGAAGGTAAAAAAATTATCGGGAAAGCAGCCCTGGTAATTAGAAATATATTAAGATAATTCAAAGTTACTTTTTAAAGGATCTGTACAAAGTGGTTAAAGCATCAAAATAAAAAAGGCGAACATAAATATAATCTACTGAAATAAAAGATAAATATAATAAATAAATTTAGAATAAATAGTTTTTGCGTTGGTAAATGTCAATAAGAATTATCTTTTTTTTTTTTTTTTTAATTATAACAAAAATTTTAAACAGAGCAAAGTAACATAAAAGAAAAAAAAAAGTAAAATAAAAAGTTTCATACTAATATAAACAAATATAAAGATTAAAAAAATAAAATATAGTTTTTTCTTATAAAACGGTAACTAATTTATATAACTAAATGTTTATTTAAATAGTTATGATTTATTTGAATGAATTAAACAATATAAGTCTTTTCAACAATTAGCAATCATAAAAACGATGACAACGGTTTCATCAATATCTAAAAATAAACAGTTGGAAAAAAATAAGAAATTTCTAAGAACTTCATTTAATTTTTATTAAAGTTTGAAAAATAAAAAAGTTAGATTCTCTCTCTCTCTCTCTCTCTTCTCTCTCTCTCTCTCTCTCTCTCTCTCTCTCTCTCTCTCTCTCTCTCTATATATATATTTTTATATATATAATTATATAATTATATATATATATATAATTGTGTAGAGATATATAGACCAAATATGCATATATAATGTATATAATTTTTGTTTTTTTTATATATATATTATATATATATATATAAAACAATTTCTTCTTTTGTTTTTGTCTATTGTTTTATTTGTGTGTGTAGGAGAGTGTGTGTGTAGATGGCATATTTGCCATAGGCGTGGGCTTATCTACTTAACATTACCAACATCGCGCTTAAATCTACTTTGCTCTGTGGAATTACCTATCTACACTCAACCCTAACCTTTTGCTCTTTGTCTGAAGATCAGATGGCTAAGAATTCACCTCTAACTCTTTTTTAACGTATCTAACTATTAACTTATTAATAATTTCGTCTGAAGGTGGAGTGGTGTGCTATAAACATTAATACTCCTGTAACAAGTCTCGTGAATCTTGAATCTCCTAAACTTCGATGCTTTGTGGCTCAAAATCTTTCTTCCTTCTACTCAATAATCTTGTGGCTTTCTGCTACTGTTCTCCTAACAGAAAGATTTTCACTCTTTCTTTGAATATTTACTACTCTCACGGACTGTATATCTTCTCAATCAAATACTGAATTCCTCTAATTTAGGGGATTTTATGTACACCATACTGAATGGTTGGGCTTCTCTCTAGTACTGATTTAGGTGGGGAGGAGGGCCGAATCATTCAGCATTCTCAACAATCTGGAGCAACTAATCAAGAACCTACACACATTCGGGATCGTCCTAAACAATTTCTTGAACACACTTGACTAATGTTTCACCACTAGTCCTCTCTCTATAAATTCACTACCTTCGCTCCTATTGGTAAATCTGACCACAACTTATATCTCTTAATCTTAATACTTTCTCTCCAACAGTCCCATCCTGCCCTACGCGTTTTTCCGCTTTTGATCGGGGTGATTTGGCGGGGCTTGCGTCGCTTCTACGCTACTATAATTGGAATGACTTGTTTGACTTGTGGAGCTTCGGCTTCTGCCGATTAAGTGGGAGCTGTAATCGTTGACGGGATGAGCATTCATATCTTCTTCGACTAAATCTTTCTCTCCTCCATATCCATGGTTCGATCGTGCCTGTTCTCCTGGCCATTCAGGCAGTAGACAGGCGCTATGCGGGGGTGGAAAAATTCTCCCGTTCTCTATCACTCTCGTAATTTTTTATTCAGCTAGAATCGTCTGCAGGGATACTCTCGACGGCAAAGGCGGGTTCCTCAAACGAAAGTGCGCTAAACCTCCTTGTTCTCCTACTGACAAATCCTTTCTGGCTCTGCCAAAAACTCTCTAACATGTAAATCTCTGCTTTCTCCTCTTATATTCGAGTCTGATGGTCTGTTGCTAACTCTCCATGAAAAGGCCAATCTCTTCGGCTCCTTTTTCCTCTACTGCAAGCCCTGGATCGATTCTGGATCCTCTCTCCCCTTCTCCTCTCGGTGTCTATGTCCTTTGCCTGTGATTACATTTTCGATCGGGTGCTGGGCTTCCTGAGATCTAGTGAACGTTAGGAACAAGGCGGGTGGCCAAATGGCTATCCCTCCCCGAGTTTTTGAGGGAGTGTGCTTCGAGCTGGCCCATCCCTCGTTCAATCTTATTCTCTATGTCTCATAATAACACTTTCCATACGTGTTTGGGAAGGCACGGCACTGTCGCAAGCTAATTCGAAAAAAGGAAGCGTCTGATCCTTATAACTATCGCCTATAGCTCTCACTGTATTCTATACTAAGATCTTTTGAACCCTTCTTATCTCACCTCTTAGAACATCTGGAATCTCATTCTTCTTGCTTTCCGATGCCAGTAACGGTTTTCCGGAGTTCGAGGTTACTGGTGATATACTTTCCTATTTACCGATTTATGGTTTTACCTCCTCAGGAACTACGGGAGTACTTGCGTGGTGGCGCCTTGACATATCCAAAGCATTTTGACCGGGTATGGCACGTGCGTCACTGCTCTCCAAGCTCCTTCCTTTGGGTTTCCTCCTTCTCTTTTGCTTACTTATGTCTAGCTTCCTTTCAAGTAGCTCAATATCGGCTGTGGTTGATGGATCGCGACTTTTCTTCTTTTTCTGTTAATAGTGGTGTTCCTCAGGGGTTCTGTCTTATCTCCTACTTTATCTTACTTTTCATTAATAATCTTCTCACGTGCACATTAATCTCTATCCACTCATATGCCGATGACTCGACCTTCATTCTTCAACTTTTCAAATCTGCTCCTCTTTTACTTCTAAAGATTGCCTTCGTCTTAATGTTTCGATTCCTTTCTCGCCTGATACTGGGATAGATTTCGATTGGGGTCGTCCTCTACTTGTGAAATTATTCTTAAAAACTCACTTCTACACATCTCGCCTCTCTAAGAACTTCTAATTTCTATCTCTTCGCGGTTCTCGTCGCCTCTCCTGTTGACAACATAACTTCTTGGCCTTAACATAAACAAAAAAATGTCTTGGAACCTTCACATCACAACGGTTGCTAGGGCGCCTCAAAGAAACATGGGAGCTTTCTGTTTAGACTGGAGATTTTTTTTTCCCTTCTAGTTACTCCAGCTATACACAGGGTCTCATCGCCTTGTAGATGGAGTTATGTTTCTTCAATATATATCTGGGGGGCTCTGGTTTCAACCCGGTTTTGGACAGGGTCGAGTTCAAAAGCAAAGGCTTAATAAACTGTTTTCTGTCTTTCGTTCACACTCGACCCTCTATCTTTGCGGGGGCGATGTTGGTGCTTTATCTCTTTCTATAGTACCGCAGCGGCAGGTGTTCGGGGGAACTTACCACTCGCGTACCACCACTTTACGACGCCCTCGGTAGCACAAGGGGTTGCGTGTCTGCCACTAGAGTTTTTTGTGTTTGAATGTAGGTAACTCCAGGCTAGTTCGTTGCGGGGCTTCCTTTTTCTGCCACATCTGTTCTGTGGACTTCTCTTCATCTCTGTGTTTCCTGCTGAATTTAATTCTCAGCTTAAAGCCTGCGTCTGGGCTCATCTGCGTAATTTACGCTAGTGGATGAAATTTTAGCGTGAAACGCCCTCCTGAATAGGGCTCTGCCGTGAGTGGTGGTGACATATTTAATATATATTATAAATATATTATATATATTTATATATATATATATATATATATATATATATTTTCTATATATATATATATATATATATATATGTATATATTATATAATATACGGTATATATATATATATATTATAAATATATAATTATATATTATATTTATATTATATATATAGTTATATATATATATATATACTATATCTATATATA
>JABUQX010020937.1:17500-22500 GCA_015478945.1 Trachelipus rathkii
TAATAATAATAATAATAATAATAATAATAATAATAATAATATAATAATAATAATAATAATAATATAAATAATAAAAATAATAATAATAAAATTATTAAACATCGTAATTACATATCCCTGTGAACAATTTTTAATCTTCCATCTTTGCTTCGTCTCCTCTTCCGAATTGAAAAATAAAATAAAATCTTTGAATTCGATAATTCTGGTTCTACAAAGTAAAACATTTAGTTTTATGAAATGAAACAAAGAAAAAGAATTCAAACTGATTTTATTCCTAAATGAAAAGGGGGAGAAAGGGGACTCTCCGTAAGAAATGTTTAAATAAATTGTGACGTCACAACTCATCCTTGAAAAGAGAAAATTCGTAGCTTGTTTTATAAAAAAAAAAAAAAATCTAAGGGAACCTTTTGCCAGATTTAAAATTTTGAAAAAGTTGAAACAAATTGAAATGAGAGTTGATTGTTAATTAATTTTTATTAGTATACAATTATTTTAATTGGTCGTTATTGTAATTATATTTAAAAAAAAAATAATAATAATAATAATTTTGAATAATATTATCATGATGGAATATAGATCTTCACCCAAAAAAAAAAAAATTATGATTTTTGAAAAATTGAAATGATTAAATTGAGGGGGAGACGATGGTGCCGCATGTTTAATTCAAGCGGCCCCCCACTCTAGGGTCACCATTGTAAAGCCCCCCATTCTATAATAATCATGTGCGCTGTGTTTGTAGCGGTTGTTCTCTTATAATTAAAATATATTGGGAAAGGGACGCTAGGAGGCGTTCATGTAAGTTCCCACCAGTCGAATTTAAAATGTCTCGGGAGTCGAAAAAAGAGAGCTATCTTACAAAGGCGGGAGGGTCAGTGCTCTCTCGCCCTAGGCATTTGCCTTGGTCCGATAAAAACAATTATATAAATAAAACTAATTTTTATAATTCTTTGAACAA
This sequence comes from Trachelipus rathkii, assembly GCA_015478945.1. Classification (NCBI taxonomy): domain Eukaryota; kingdom Metazoa; phylum Arthropoda; class Malacostraca; order Isopoda; family Trachelipodidae; genus Trachelipus; species Trachelipus rathkii. Next base: position 18,456 of record JABUQX010020937.1, read on the forward strand.
AATAAAGAAATTGGTTGTAATTAATTGTGAAGCAAAAATTAGTATGATACACAGGTATCAAGGAGTTAAAAGAAGAAAAGGTGTTAAAAAAATTTGTTATTCATTAACCAGCATCTGTGTTCAATATTACAAAATTGGATAGAAAAAAAAAGTGAAGAAAATAATAATAATAACTTCCTTGAAATTGATTATCAAAAGAAGAAAAAAGCAAATTGTGAAATATGTCGAGTGTTAAATTAAATGATTATTCTATTGAAGAAAAAATTTTATGCAATTATTTTTAATAAGGAAGAAAACCGACTTAGCTCCTTTTAATATCCCTATTGTCAAGCTAGTTCACTAGCAAGACAGTGGTGACCCCAGAGTGACCTTGAACACTCATACCTAACTAATTTGAAGAGTGTCAAGCAGTGAATAAACAGTGAAAAGTGAAAAAAAAGTGAATCATCTTTCTACTAATAGCGTGAAGAACTGAGAAGTCACTTTAAAACACTCCCCCAATAAACAAGAGAAAGGTCTGCCCCACCTTCTAATTTCCGCCCAAATTATATGCTAATAACAAACCATCCTTACAAGAAGTTGAAAGTCACTCTCTGCGCAAATACAAAAAAAAATAAACAAAATTAAAAATCAGAGAAGCAGAGATCTGACGACTTAAGCTAAGGGAGGGGGAAGAGTACTCCAAATTTTCTTCAAGATCCCACCCCACTCACCCCCCAACTTGACTGCAGCAAACAGCGGAGAACCGATACCCAAACACAAGAAATCCTTTCATGGTCAGAATACGTATTCGCTTTTCTCACACGGAGAAACTTTAACAAAAAAAAAAAAAAAAAAAAAAAAAAAATTTTGAAAAAAAAAAAGTGTATAAAACTTTATGTGTTAATTAATTAATGTAGTGAATAATAATAATAATAATGATAATAATAATAATAATAATAATAATAATAATAATAATAATAATAATAATAATAATAATAATAATAATAATAATAATAATAATAATAATAATAATAATAATAATAATTAATGTATATTGTAAAAAAAAAAAAAAAATCGTGCAAGAAAATGTAACGAAATTTTTGTTAAAAAGAGCCTCTTGTTGGTAGATAGTATACGGTAACGAAGGCAAGAACGATGTTCGAAGTTAAAATTTTGTTAGATAGGAAATGAAATATTATTATAATAAATGTTTATTTAATTCTGAAGTATAAAATTGAATATTAAAAAAACTGTTGAAAGTATCTATGGGTTTTGAAATTGTTAAATTTCTCTTAATGTGTGCCAAAAATTACGATACAAACTTAAAAAAAAAAATGAAGTTAACGAACAATTAAAAAAAATAATAATAATATTAAAAAATAATAAAATAAAATAACAATAATAATAAAATAATAAAATAATAATAATAATAATAATAATAATAATAATAATAATAATAATAATAATAATAATAATAATAATAATAATAATAATAATAATAATAATAATAATAATAGTAATAATAGTATTATAATAATGAGAATAATAATTATCTGATAAGTAAAAATACATTATAATATATAATAATAATAATAATAATAATATAATAATAATAATAATAATAATATAATAATAATAATAATAATAATATTTTAAGAAATTTAGATAAGCGTCAATTTTAAGCGTACTTTTTTTACAACTAATCATTAAATCAAAAATTTTCTTTTTTCTTGAAGAAATTTTATTAAGGACTTTTCGAGAATAAAAGAGTTAATTTTAATTTATCAATATTTGCCTGTATATTCAGGCATGATTACGGTTATAACTATTATTTAATAAATGCAGTTGAAAACTAATTCATAAATCATAAAAGTTAAAATTATTTTACATTAATTGTGAAGTTAAAAAAATAATTTTGATGAAAATAAAAAAAAGCTTACACAATTTTGCAGAGAACTATTATCATGGATACTAGGTGTACCTGCAAAACACTCAAATATTCAAAAGATTCTGCTATACGAAGATATATATCTTCGTATAACAGAATCGCTTTTTATTAAAAACTTAAGCCAGACATTAATGAAATTAATGAATGCTTGAATGTTTTTTTGAATATTTGAGTGTTTTTGCGGTACAACCTGTATCCATGATAATAGTTGTATTGGCAAGGCAATGTAGCTTTTTTTGATTTTTTTTCAAAATTATTTTTTAAACTTCACATTAATGTAAATAATTTTAGATTTTTATATTTAGAATTTATTTTTGTAAGCTGCATTATAAATATTAGTTAGTTAACCGTAATCATGCCTGAAGTATACAGGCGAAATTTGTATATATTAAAAGTTTTTCATTTAAAGAGTTCTTAAATTAAATTCTTTCAGAAAATAAGACTATTTAGAGAATTTAAAAACTTGTAAAAAATAATAAAATAATAATAATAATAATAATAATAATAATATAATAATAAAAAATAATAATAATAATAATAATAATAAACAATAATATAATAATAATAATAATAATAATAATAATAATAATAATAATAATAATAATAATAATAATAATAATAATAATAATAATAATAATAATAATAAAATAATAATAATAATAATAATAATAATAATAATAATAATAATAATAATAATAATAATAATAATAATAATAATAATAATAATAATAATAATAATAATAATAATAATAAAATCATGAACAATCGTTCATTAGATATCCTGTGACATTTCTAATTTCCATCCGTGGACTTCGCTCTCCTCTTCCGAATTGAAAAATAAAATAAAATCTTTGAATTCGATAATTCTGGTTCTACAAAGTAAAACATTTAGTTTTATGAAATGAAACAAAGAAAAAGAATTCAAACTGATTTTATTCCTAAATGAAAAGGGGGAGAAAGGGGACTCTCCGTAAGAAATGTTTAAATAAATTGTGACGTCACAACTCATCCTTGAAAAGAGAAAATTCGTAGCTTGTTTTATAAAAAAAAAAAAAAATCTAAGGGAACCTTTTGCCAGATTTAAAATTTTGAAAAAGTTGAAACAAATTGAAATGAGAGTTGATTATTAATTAATTATTATTAGTATACAATTATTATTATTATGTTATTATATTATTTTAAACCAAAAAATAATAATCATAAATTGCTAATGTTATCTATTTTCAACATAAATCTTATCCAATCAAAAAAAAATTTTGATTTTTGAATGTTGAAATGATAAAATGAGGGTGGTCGATGGGGCCGCATGTTTAATTCAAACGGCCCCCCACTCTAGGTTCACCATTGTAAAGCCCCATTTCTCTAAATCATGTACGCTGTGTCTGTAGCGGTTGTTCTCTTATAATTAAAATATATTGGGAAAGGGACGCTAGGAGGCGTTCATGTAAGTTCCCACCAGTCGAATTTAAAATGTCTCGGGAGTCGAAAAAAGAGAGCTATCTTACAAAGGCGGGAGGGTCAGTGCTCTCTCGCCCTAGGCATTTGCCTTGGTCCGATAAAAACAATTATATAAATAAAACTAATTTTTATAATTCTTTGAACAAAATAAAGAAATTGGTTGTAATTAATTGTGAAGCAAAAATTAGTATGATACACAGGTATCAAGGAGTTAAAAGAAGAAAAGGTGTTAAAAAAATTTGTTATTCATTAACCAGCATTCTGTTGTTCAATATTATACAAAATTGATAGAAAAAAAAGAGGAAGAAAAAATAATAATAATAACTTCCCATTGAAATTGATTATCAAAAGAAGAAAAAAGCAAATTGTGAAATATGTCGAGTGTTAAATTAAATGATTATCCTATTGAAGAAGAAAATTTTATGCAATTATTTTTAATAAAGAAGAAAACCGACTTAACTCCTTTTAATATTCCTATTGTCATGCTAGTTTCTAGCAAGACAAAATGGTGACCGCCGGAGTAACAGAATTAATTAAAGCCCAATACCTTAATAAGTGAGTCAAATAATTTGAAAAAAAAATGCTAAAAAAAGAAAAAATCAGTGCAAGCGAAAACTGGCAATCAAAATATTCAGAGTAAAAGGAGACTTTCAATCT
>JABUQX010020938.1:0-12133 GCA_015478945.1 Trachelipus rathkii
ATAATAATAAAATATAGAGTGAATAATTAGAGAATATATTCATTATATATCAACATAGTTGTTATCAATATTAAGTATATACTTTATTATACAGTATATATGACATAACCAGTCCTTTAAAATTTTAAATTAATGATTGTAAAATAGCAGACTCTGATCTTGTGAAGAGATCCAACATATCAATATTTATGTACCTATATTTTATTTTTGAGTTCACGAGATGAAATTCATTATTAAAAGCACAACCCGTAAATACACCTTTTATATAAACTTTATATTACCTTTATATACTATATTTAATTATACTTAATTATTATTGACCATCAGGGGTAGGTATAGATAATAACTCTATCAGAAAGAAGAAAAACATACATGTCCTGTATATTCTATTATACTGATTATTATCCTTGCTTGCATTGTTGAGGTTGGAAAACATTTCAGGGTCTATATGATATCCACCAGATTACCGAAAAATCATAAATCAGATAAAGTAACCTAAAACTAAATATAGGAGTATCAAATATTATATATATTGAAATCCAATAACATGAATATCACAACAATCTAAATGCAACGTCTACAGCCTAGTTACTATTGTATATTTTCCTGGGTAGGCAACAGTTAGTTATTTTATTAAATTTATAATAATAGAATGTACGACAGTGACCTATTGAATGGATCCACAATATAATATAAGAATAAATATATTATATATAATATTTTTTTATACGACTCAAATTAAGTAAAACCGGTAAGTAGTAAGTATAATACCCTATTTTTTAACTTTTTACTTTTGAGGTGTACATAACTAACTCTTTAATTGATCAATAAGAATGTAATGCTGAAACTTGTGGAATTTATGCTACATATCCCATTTATGGCATTCACATATATTTATTTAATGTCGCATGAATTTATATTTATCAACCTTTTTAAAGTCCTTAAAATATATTATTTAATGTTCAAAACTAACATAGATGTAAGACTATGTGAATACTACTACTGAAAAGTACCACCTATAAATATTGTAGGTCTCACCAAATATTAGAATATGTCAAAATTATTGAAAATATGGGAAATTAATAGCATCAAAAACAGTTATTGTGACTTCTTCGTAAACCAATTTTTATCCTGGGAGGAGTCATTACAGTTTTCTCTAATGATAATAGTGATTTCAAATAATACGAAGGGTGATTATCGAATATTGAAATCCGTATATATTTTGAATTCCGATTGATAACAGTCAACTAATTAGAAATATATAATTAAATTTAATTATAATCACTTTATTTTGTACGTACTCATAAGTATAGTTCCTGAAAATTAGATAAACCTTTATTTTAAACCTGAGGGGTCCGAAGCTATATCATCTGTATTTCTATAATACAAGAGTAATAAATAAGTTATACAGTACCACACGGTCTCATTAAGTAGTGAAATTACTGCAAAACATGTCTGTATATTCAATGCATTTTTTTGTACGATCTAAAATTAATGCTCATATCGAATGTGAAAGATATGGTTCATAGCATATGGTAGAATTCGCTAACTCAGAAAATTGTATATCACACCTAAATATGGTCAAAATATTTGAATGAAAATAAGTCAATACTTATTAATAGAAATAATAGCATCAAAGTTGTGACTGATATGTTATTTATCTTATTTTAAGACTAAGTGATAAATAAAAGTTCATTAATAATTTATTAAAAAATAAAAAAATACAGATGAAATAAGAGAAAAATAAAAGACAAAACAGTATAAGATGATATATAATATTACGACAGTGACTATATGAGATATAGAAATTACCAACATAATACAGCAATATTATTACACATTTATATTTTGTACGAGACTCAAATAAATGTAATGAGATAATAATATCGTTTAAAAATTAAGTATAAAACGACTTATATTAACTTATTTACCTAGAATGAGGGATAAGTTAAACAATAATTCTATAATTTTATCAAAAGAAGAATGATTAAGTAACAACGTATATCCAATCAATAACAAAGATACCATAATCATGTCTGTAATAAATAAGTAACAAATTAAAATACAATTATCAATACAGTTTTTTTATATATATAGATCACACTAAAAATTTTATATTGATCATAAAACACTTACATGAAATGTAAAGAGTGACCGTACTGAAAAAGTACAACTCATTATAATAAAATTATGAGGATAAATAATCATGTTTGAAATATAAAATAATTAATTGAAAATTTTGAAATTATATCATAATAACAATCACGTATGTTGACTCACATTTGTATACTAATATATTTACATAACAATAAACATATATATAATAATAATAATAAAAATAATAATTAATAAAATAATAATAGTAATATAATATAATACATAAATAATAATAAAATAACAATAATAATACTAATAATTAATAATGAATCAATAATAATAATAATAATAATAATAATAATAATAATAATAATAACTAATATGGTCTGTAATAAGATACTTATATATATAAATTTAATTAATTAATGAATGCAATATAATGATGAATCTTATGATAAAGAGATCAATAACCTAAAATAATCTAATATATTTATAATATTCCTATTTATGTAAAACGTAAAACGTTTCATTTGCACCCATGGATATCTGAAAAATATGAGTAAATAACACTCTATATTATATACTTTACCTATGAATAAAATGCTAACATTATTAATTTGACCACAAGGTGTAAGATAATAACCTACAGAAAGAGAAACACATGTCTGTATAATTCTTAACTGTTTTAATCTATATTGTAACCAATATTTTACAAAACTATAATGTACAATTAACATAAGCAAAGTTAGCAGTAAACAATTGCCATCACAGATGATGAAAACTAGGACTTGTATCGTGGACCCAAGAAAATGATTGGTTACTATGAGAATATCGTTAACTTTTAAAGAATAATTTTGTATAGTTCATTTCAGTGAACAAAATAAACATATAAGACAACATCCAGAAAATATAAGAAGAAGAAAAAGGAGTCTTAAATAAAGCGATAAAGGGAATAAATTTGTTTGTTTGTTTGCGAAGGAAACGAATATTTACTTAAGGTCTGTAAAGGTCTGCTTAGAAATTCTAACACAGTGTTTGAAAAGCTTTTAACGTTGTCTATTCATAGAGAGAAATTCCTATTTCTGGACATGACGCGAAATCAAACTTCAATGAAGCTCTCTCTCCCTTTCTCCTCATTTTATACCTTTTTTCATCATCCCGATTTTTTTTTCAGCTTTTTTCCTCTGGTTTTATTTTTATATAATTTTCTTCAAGCATTTTTTCCCCCTTTTCTGTTTATCTTCATTCCTTTTCTAACATTTTCTCCATCTTTTTTTTTCCTTTTTTCCCCCCGCCATGCTTTTTTTCTACTTTTCAAGTTATTTAATGTCCCATTCAAATCTCTGTAACTCATGGAAATGCAAGTCCAATTTGTAAACAGCTTAAAATCATTCACAATGAATAATTATAAATATATTAAATCTATCCACAACATATAATAAATATGAGTACTTACTATTTAAAAATTACTTGAAGATAACACCTCCAATTCTTAATAACGATATAATACCATATTAATAAATTTACTAAATATAGTATACATGAATAATCATAATAATCATCATCAAAATATGGTAGATCATGATTACTGTACTACACTCCATATTAAATACTACTTACATAAATTATAATGATTATAATAGAATCCATAATAAGAGTTATACAAATCATAATCACACAACATACATATTACTCCCCTCTAAAATAACTCATACAGATTAATCACCCCAACAAATATTTTAACAATAATCAATTTTAATATAAATAATTAACATACGATCACTAATATCATAACAGATACAATATACATCCGAAATTAATAATTTTGATAACAATCAATATCTAAAATCACAGAAAAATTATTAACTAAATACTATTTTAATCAAATTTGATATATTGTAATTAATAACATTAAATAATTGAAAAATAAATAATACCAACCACATTTACAAATACATTACAAAAACAATTACATATTAATAATAATAATACAATAATAAACAAAATATAAAATTATACGATACAATGACTTGGGTCAAAAATACATAATAACATAAATAAAGTATAAAACAATATTCACCCCCCAAATAATCTACTGATAATAGTAAGAATAAACACTCATAATTCCATATTAATTATAAAAATCACCCTTTTTCATAATGATTTATATAAGCAAAACACTAATATGTAATAATATAAACCAATAATTATAAATAGCACTCTAACATAACCTATCACAATATTCAATAAGGTAGCTACATCACAAAACATCACAAGGTAAATTATACAAAATCCATGTTTTTTACACTCAATAATTTATGAATAATACCAAAAATAAAAGTCACATCATATACAACCTCACCCCAATATTGACAACAAAAATTCTGTAATAAATACCCTAATATAAATTAATTTTAATTTAATATAACAATAGTGATTATATGATCATAAGTAAGTATAAATTATAATAATTATGATAATAGTAGTAATGATTAATAATAATAATAATATTAATTATAAAAATATTTTTCATAATGATTATAATGTTTACTACTATTATCATAATTATTATAATTATACTTTATTATGATTATTATTATGATTATAATTATAATAATTATGATAATAGTAGTAAACATTAATAATAATATTAATTATAAAAATATTACTCAGATATGTGATTTATAATAGAAACTATAATTGTAATATTAATAATAATTATAATAATTAACATAACTATAATATTAATAGTAGTAATAATAATAGTAATTATAAAAATCATTTTTTATAATAATTATAATAATAATAGTAATTATATACATATTTGTAATAATACTAATTAAATTAATTATAATATTAATAATAACAATAGTGATTAATGATCATAATAAAGTATAATTATAATAATTATGATAATAGTAGTAATAATTAATAATAATAATAATATTAATTATAAAAATATTTTTCATAATGATTATAATAAGAAAATAATTGTAATATTAATAATAATTATAATAATTAACATAACTATAATATTAATAGTAGTAATAATAATAGTATTATTATGATTTTTTTTTTTTTTATTTTCTTTCTTTTTCCGCCCTGTTTATTTTGAGCAATTAATTTTACCGCATTCTTTTTATTTTAAGATGCATGGTAGCCTTTGAGTTAACTTTCTCGTAATTCTCTTTACGCTGCACTGTAGATCTTGAGAAATAGTTTTATTGTATTTTTTTTCATTTTTTTCTGCATGGCAGACCTGATTAGCTGTATGGTATATTAGATCCTATGGTATCGCAATCTTTATTCTAAGCTGCCCGGTAAAATTGAGCATACTTCAGATTTGTGCATATTTTATTTTAGTTTTCATTTTTTGAGGCATGGTAGATGCGAACATAATTTTATTGTATACTTTTTAAGCTGCCTGGTAGAATTCTTGTGCTTACTCTTTTATCTTAGTTTTCATTTAGGCCGCACGGTAATTTTAGAGCTAACTTTATCGCATTTTTTTTTCCAACCACCTTTCCCTTATTTTACCATTTTTAACATAGCCTTAAAACTCGGCTTGCATCTTATTTTTCTTCGTATTCATTAACTTTCACCTACCTTTATCGTTTTTGGGAAATGTTTTGATTTATGTTCTGTTTTTTTTTCACATATTAATTTTTCAATTTTTTTTATAAATGTTTTATAATTTTGGGGATAAATGATGTATTTATTATTAACTTTTTTATTTCACGCTTTGAGATCAAATACTTATGTATTTTTTTTCTCATTTACCCCCAGGCGTGGTGTATAGGGATAGAATTCCCTCTTTTGATGTAGATACGTTATTAAACCGTGATCGTTTACAAGAGCCTTGAATTATTATCCTACCAAAAAAATTAGGAGAAAAGTGGCGCGTCCCTTGCCATTCCTGGCATTCCCACTACGCCATCATTAAATTCGGAAGAAGAGTGATAGGTGAAGTTCGCATTACGGTACGTGAAATATTCTTTATTCTTAACCTACACATACACTTTCCAAAATGACAAATGGAACTGGTGATGACGTGGGCACCTCTAACGCCCTGCACCTCATCAAGGCCATAAACAAACCAAATCAACAAACCATTGCTCCAGGTCCAACCTTAGCCCCGAACCTAATTATATGACGGGGCGAGATCAATGGGTCTGGCATAGTCCAACCCTACGCAATGGACAGAGTAATTTGAATGAGATATTACCTCTAAAAAACTGCCTAAACTGAACCAGCTAAGTTAGCTCAGGCCATGACACAGAATCACCACGATAAATATGCTGGAGGTAAGGAAATTATCCTAATCGCCAAAACAAAATGAATTTGAATAATCCACCTTGAGAATTTCTCCAAAGTCCTCCAAGAATACATTTTCCCCGACGAACCCCTCAACTTATTTGAAGCCATGGCAAGAATTTATAAGTTCCGATGGAACGAAACTGACCCTCTCTCCTCGGTCATTTTAAATTTAAACAGTCTTTACGAGGACTTTTTCAATACTATTGAAAAATTAGACAACAACTTACAGCCCACTACAAAAATAAGAAATGCCTTAACCATTTCCCATATATATAATTTGTTACCAGAAAAACCTGAGAAATTGAGAGCAGATTTTCAGAAACATTATGACTACGACTTACCTGTCTCTTCTCAAGTCAGCAAATATTTCCAAAAAACTCAAGGTAGACTTAACGACCCCCTACGAAAAACCCCTACTGTTGCTAATGTTCATTTAAATAAGGCACAAACCTCAACTTATAAACCAAACAACTTTCCCAATAACCAGGCACAAAGACCCACTGCAAATAATAAAAAAATTTATCCCCAAACCAATCAACGAAAATTCAATCATACCCCAACATTTCCTCATGCACAGGAAATAGTGTGTTACCACTGTGAAAGAGGGATGCACCTGACTAAAGAGTGCCCTTTTAACCCTTTTTGCTCCCTCTGCAACAAATCACATCACCGGGGATCCACCCCCCAATGCCAAAATTCCAGATGGAACCCCCATGACAAAAATAACCCCATAAAGAAGGCCCCAATAACTCAGATCATGAAACAAGCCATTTTAAATAACACTTGGACTGGCTCAGGCATTCATCGGCCTAATTACACGGGAATACGCCCGAGAGCTCACCAACAAAGTTCAACCACTACGAACTATCCTAATTACAGAAGACCTGGTCCCCCAAATCATCAACTTCCTATACGAGAATGGCCCAAGTCCAGGACAATACACTTTATTACTATGATGACCCTCAAGAACAATATTAACATGAACCTCAAGAAGATGCACCTCATCCCCAAATGTATTCTGAGGATCCACATTCACTGGATAACCAGGGAAACTACTATTGTAGGGGAGAAGCCAATCTTTCTTTTGCCTTGCTTCTCTCCCCATTGATATGAACATCACGCCCAAGTGATGATAGAAGATACTTCAACAACACACGTACGTTAGGCACACTGAGATATTGAGTTAGATATAGATTTTTGTTTTCCGTAATAATAACGAGATATCGATTGGTTGTGCCCAATGTTGACATTCGCGCATTCTATACTTACTTATCTTGCAAATCACATTTAGTACCAAATCCAAGTGATATGGGCCAAAACCATGATTGTGACAACAAGAGAAAGAGCTAAAAAGCAAAATGTTGTTTAAAATTTACCTATTTTAATTTTTAGTTAATTTACATAACATTAACAAAAATCAGCAGTTAAGTCACCGTACAAAACCAAATATTAAATATTTAATGTTTTTTTAATAGTTTTAGTTGTCATTATTTTTCGAGTAATGTGGGCGAAATTCAATAAGTCAACCTAAAATGTAAAAAGAAAATGGTTATGTTAATTATAATATGTATACTTTTAGGGAAAAACAAAGGTTAACACTAATCCTAACACTTGTTTTCTGATACAAAAACACAGGTGTACTTAAATGATGTAAATTATAATTTTTAAGGAAAAAACAAAGAGTTAACACTAATCCTAACACTTGTTCTGATACAAAAAAACACAAGTAATTTAAACAAGGTTTTTCCTACACCATCTTCTCTCCCACATTTAGTAGATAGTATTCCTACTATGCTTACCTCCGCAACCTATACCTACCACTCTACTACTCCTAATCCTATGCTAACATCCCTACCTAAGGGCGGCGCGGAGCGAATTTGCCTAAACCTATACCCTAACATCCTACCTACTCCTAACCCTATACCTAACTATTCTCGGCTATCTAACACTAGTCCCTAACACTATGCTTACCACATAACTTACCCCTAACCACTATCCTAACACTAGCTTTACCACTATAGACTACCCTACCACTAGTCCTAACACTATGCTTACTACCATACCCTACTCCTACAGCTACATATCAATTGACTGTGAAAAAAAATGCCTAACGCTAATGTTTACTACACACTATAGCTAGTTCCTCCTCTACACTATGCCTAACGCTTTGTTCGCTACCATAACTACTCCTAACACTATGCCTAACTCTATGCTTACTACGGTAACTTGGCCTAACAATTCTCAAAACGCTTTACCTACGCCTAACAGCTTTCCTCATCTATAACCTATGGCCTAAAACACTTCCAAAATGCTTTATACTAGCGCCCTAACAACTTTCCAAAATGCTATAAGCTACGCCCTAACAATCTTCAAAATGCTTACCTACGCCTAACATGGCTTTCGTCAAATGCTTACCTTAACGCTCTAACGAATTTTTCAAGTACTATACCTAACGCATTTTGTGAAAAACTATGCGCAGATCATATTCCTATGCTAACCATCCCCAAAAGTACTATGCCTAACCCCCAACGTCTTAGTGTCTTAATCGATTATTACGTTGATTTTGAATCAAGCTAATTCCTAACTAATTCCTACGCCTACTGCTGATCTATTAACCTTTTTGATCCTAAATTAATATACTAAGGAACCTATGCACCCGGTGCAAGGATAACAGTAACTTTCCGATTCGTTATGCTTTGAACGGAGCAGATTCGTACTTAATTTTTTCAGATCCTTATACTGTCTCACTCACACTCTACTTCGGTGACAGACAGCATGAATTTTTCTTACCCTATGGATCTTTAACAACCGCTCCTGCTACAATGCATGAAAGAATTAATCCAAGATACGATTGATTTACTAACAGCATCCGCTTAAAACAGTGTCAAATAGCGCACTCCTGACGAACTTGATGCATGCAAAAACCGGCACCCGCGATTGTAACGAACGATAATGAAAATAGCTCCAATATTATAATACATTGCCGCCCAACTCCGGTAACGAACTGTAAACTCTGTCCATGGAGATACCAATGTACGCTCCTTACTCCTCCTCCTTACTTACTACTACTGCTACTTACTGACTACTACTCACAAACTTAATATAGCCTAAACCATCTCAAGGATTATTGACTCTCACTCCTTCCGCTTTGTGAGTGAGTGAATAGTCAAATCCTATTAAATAATGCCCACAAAGCTAATCCGCTTAATAGGACCCGCGTATATTTTAAAAGCGAATATAATAACTAAAAACTACATAATTAAAAGACAAGAGAGACTGATTGTTAGATAGCGGTAGCAAGCAGTCAGCCTCTGCAGGTGACTGGCTTTCAATTTGTGACATGCTGGATAGAGACAGTTTTAACCATAGACGATACATTAGAAACCCACAGAAGATTACACTACGTTCTAATCACGGTTTCAGATTTACCAAATGGGTACAAAGAATTTTGAACTAACTTACACGGGGAGAAGACGACCAGTTAAATTTATAAATCATATGGTGACAATCTTTGTGGCATTTTAGTACACCTTTCTACTAGGTACAAATTTCCTAAATAACCCAAGAATAAACTTACAAACACAACAAAATACAATTGAAGTAACAACGAATAACCTTACTATCCCCATACCACTTACCCACCAATACCCTACCAAAAAGAAATCCCCCAGCATACATGCTAAACATACAGAGGTAAACCATACAGAGACTATGCCACTCTACTCCGACGACATTTCTCCTCCTAACAATCTTTTATTGATACTGAGTTTCCGTAATAATTTTATCTACTTTAGAATGACACAGAAATTTAGCTCCTTATGCTAACTACACCGCTTTCTGTTATAAGCTTCTGTTCCCCCGCTCATACTTGTCTCCTCCTGACAACTTTTATTCTGGTCCACAGAGAACATTCTTTATCACAACTTCTTTTTGGCCTGGTAGTGTAACTGCAAGTTGCGGCCTCCGACGGCCAAGTTTCCTGGACATAATAAATAATGTAGCGCTTCTTCCAATTCCCTTCCCTGCAAAATGCCGTACCTAACCAGGTAATCCTTCATCAGTTCTTGACGAACCCCTCCAAAGGTTGCAATTGTAAATTTGGCAAACTAAACCAAAGGCTTAACTCCAACTCAACTTAGAAATACTTTCAAAGAAACTCGTCCATCGGAATTCTTTCGAAAGAAATAATGAGAAAGTTTGCCTGTGACACACATTACAGATCCAGATCACGTTAAGCAAAACTTAATTGATCTGCTGATGACTTTACAGAGATGTAATAGCTTAGAAGATGATGGAAGTCCCATTTTGTCCCCTTTAACTAAAGTTTTCCGAATACAACTTAAAGAAAACGAGCCCCCCCCCAAAGGGGTGTAACTGTACCGCCCACAGTAACCGCCCTCCCCCATAAATATTGACCCAGGAGTAGTAACGTATTTGGTCAAGTCCGCCCACAAATACAAAAGGGTAACATCGTCCAATATCAGTATCCCCATCGACAGCCCTCTGCTCTCATTCAAAGCAGAACTCTCTCAACGTCAAGAAATTGTGGCGATCTCAGGCCCTATAACGCACATGACGGTGCTTAGACCGCTCCCCCTGCCTTGTATTAATGACATCCTCTCTACGCTGGAAAATCCAAAATTTTCAGCAGTCTCAATCTTCTCGACGTTACCAATTTGTCTGGAAATTCGAGGAAGAGACACAACCCTGCTAGCCTTCCCGCAATCCCGCGAGCCAGTATGCACAACAAGACTCATTTTGCGTGTTTGCAATGCACCCCCAGTGGTTCGCAAGGACAATGGATAAATGGTGTTGTCTCACTTCTTCTTCTTATGTTGACGCATGCAGAGCTGTCTTGGTTACGGATGTCTTTTACTTGGGAGAAATCATTAAAAGAACATTTCGGTAACTTAGAAAAAGGTTTTCCAATCTTTTAGAAAGAATAAGATGAAGAATCAAACTCTAATGTAGTTCTCGAAATAGTCGCCTTCTTTTTTCTGGGTTTAAAAATTTTCCGCAGACGAGAATCTCCCCTGACCCCATAAAATCCAGACTCTTATACATTCAAGCTCCTATAACTGTAGCAGAAAACCAGTATCTTTAGCTTGCGTTTCCTGTGTATACTACTGGTAATCACTTGATAGACTCCTACTCCGTCCTTGCCAACTATACACTAAAGTTGCTACAAAAGAATGCAACATTGTTCTGAGAACGCGGTAGCAACAAAAAGCTTTTTTCTTATTGCTTATAAAGAGATAGAGTTGTTACTCTCTCAACCCCGAATTAAGATGTGTCCTGATTACTCCAAGGTAATTTTTTTATAGTCAACACTCGATATGCCTCTAACCTAGGGTCGGTGCTGTGTCTTAACAATTGACCGAGATGTCAAATAGAATAGCCATTCATCGGTTCATCCTCCAGAAGCCCTTTTATTATATCAAATCCGAGCTACTACAATGGGATTACCATCGAGGTCATAGAGCGTTTGGCTGATAGTCCTTTGCTTTGGCAAAAGTTCAAAAATACGGCGGTATTCGGTTATTCTTCTGCTTAGCAATGTACGTCTTTACAGTACACCGACCGTTGATTCACCTGCATACTGTCATAACAACTTACGGACGTTTAGGAGATGGAATTTATCATAGCCATTTGGTTTAATACTTCACAAAGATATTCTCACATACCATAGGCACATGTACTCTTATTCCTGAACTTTACG
>JABUQX010020939.1:0-44274 GCA_015478945.1 Trachelipus rathkii
GTTGAATTTTTGACAGTGTTTTGGAATGGAGAGGGAATATTTTATCTTTAGCTGTTGCATTGAGAATTGAGAAATATTAATCTGTGTGTAAAACGTAACTAAATGTTATATATATCACTTGAGCATAAACGATTGTAAGGAAAAATATGATCATTATCATTGTTGTTTGTAGTAAGGTTGAAGGGAAAAACAAACTTCAAACTTTTTCTAACACTCAGTTTTAAAATTAGAATTTAACAATGGTATTTCCAAGATTATAAAATGTTGTTTACTCTTTTTATTTTAAATTTAATCCAGTTTTTTTTTCAATATGATATACATCATAGACGTCAAATACGCTGCCCGCTAAAATTTCACGTGCACCCCTAGACACATTCATACGAGAAACTGGTGCCCCAAGGAAATTTTTGTCAGCCGGGTAAATTCAACCTAGAGGTCATAAATATATATTAGGTTTGTCTGAAAAGTATCAGACCATATGCCGGGAGATAAATGTTACTAATTTGGTGAGGTTCATTTCTTAATCCTCTTCAAAATAGGACACTTGGGCTTCTACACACTTTAGGCCAACGAGTATGGAATTTATTAAACTTCTCTGGAATGGCACTGTTGGAAAATGGTCCTCACTCTGCTGTCGGGTTGTTATAATGTCGCTTGGCTGTCGAATTGGCGGGTGCTCTTTCATTGGAGATTTGAGCGTTGTGTATAACCAGGAAGTCACACAGTGCCAATGTCAGGAGAGTTAAATTTGCCTGACGAAATGAATTGAATATGCCTTTCTTTCCCCATTGAAATACTGGTGAGTGATGATTATATATATTATATATATAATTATATAATAATATATAATATATATATATGAATATATATAAGTATATGATATACATATTATTATATTATATATATATATTATATATTATATTTTTTTTATTTAAAAAGGTTCAACACCTCACGGCTGAGCGTTCTAGAAGGGGAACTAGTTGCTCTAGGTAATTCCTACCTATCGATCCGAACTTAGCATTCCGATACCCTCGACCTTGATCCGATGGCACTTCCCGTTGCTCGTACCGTATAATATATTTTATATAATGATAAATTATATATATATATAGTACTATATATATATATATATATAATATATATATATTATAATAATATTAATATATAATTATGTATATTTATATTATAGTATATATATATGATAGTATTATAATATATTATATAGTTTTTGGGATTAATAAAGATGTGAATTTAATGAGTATCTTATAATCCTATTATGTTGAGATTGAGTACTTATTTCATAATACTGGTAGTATGTAATGACACTGTGTATGCAATCTATACAAGGCCTACCGTTATATTGTTTGGTAAAAGATTGCATGGCTAATGTAAAATAAATCCCTTCCAACAAATTTTTTTAATTAATCAATGTACATACGCGTTATGGTTCTGTTTCTCAGCTGAATTTTGAAAAAATTCCGTCCGGACCGAATCCGGGACACCTCTAGCAGAAACAGATCGATGAAAGGTGTGAAGTTTTGAGTAAATGCCGAGAGGTCGTCGCGTTTGAGAGTGAGAGAAATTGGCTCATTACATTCAGTATTCACCAACAGATTCTGCTCAAATGTATTTTATGGATGTAGCTAAGATAGGCGCAAGGTGGTCAGGCCAAATTTGTCCATAAATCCTGGCTTTCCTCGAAAGTGAAGTGAAGGGAAGTCATACCTAATTTGAACAAGACACTGGAAAGCAGTCAATCAGGGATGCAGAGTTCTTCAATATTGTGATAAGTGGAGATGAAGTCTGGGTGTATGGGTACGAGAACAGAAGGCAGAGCCCAGTCATCAGAGTGGAAGCATTTAACCTTCCAGAGACCCAAGAAAGCACAAAAGGTGAAGAGCAAAAACAATGTAATGTCAATTTCTTTCTTCGATACCCGTGGCATCGTGCATCACTAATAAATACGTGTCTGAAGGACAAACAGTAACTAAGAGTATTATCGTCACGTCCTCCATTGTCTCTGTGATGCAGTTCGTTGTAAACGACTGGATCTGTGATCATCACAAATCTGAAAACTGCATCATGATAATGCGCCGGTTTATTCATCGCTTTTGATCCAGTATTTCATGGGGAAGAAAGGCATTTCAATGGTTTGTCAAGCACATTACTCTCCTGACATGGCATCGTGTGACTTCTGGTTATTCACAACGCTCAAATCTCCAATGAAAGGCACCCGCTTCAACAGCCAATACAACAATATTCTCAACGCAACAGCAGAGTTGAGGACCATTCCAACAGAGGCATCACAGAGATGCTTCAATCAATGGCAATTCGTTGGACTAAGGTGTTGAAGCCCAAGGGTTCTATTTTGAAATGAATTAAGAAATGAACCTCATCAGGTTTTAACATTTACTTCCCGGCATATGGTCGGATACTTTTCAGACAAACTTCGTATATATTACTAAGTATTGCATAAATTGTAAACAGATGCGAAATAAATTTTTAAATTTTATACATGTGTCTAGGGGTGCACGTGAAATTTTAGCGGGCAGCGTATTTGACGTCTATGATGTATATCATATTGAAAAAAAAACTGGATTAAATTTAAAATAAAAAAACTAAACAACATTTTATAATATTAGAAATACCATTTTTAAATTCTACTAATAAAACTGAATGTAACACAAAGTTTGAAGTTTGTTTTTCCCTTCAACCTTACTACAAACAACAATGATAATGATCATATTTTTCCTTACAATCGTTTATGCTCAAGTGATATATATAACATTTAGTTACGTTTTACACACAGATTAATATTTCTCAATTCTCAATGCAACAGCTAAAGATAAAATATTCCCTCTCCATTCCAAAACACTGTCAAAAATTCAACAACTGTATACAATTATAAAAATTTAATTGAAGATATTGGCTTCATCTCAAAAACTTTTAAGCACACATCCCTAAAAGCCAACATACAATACAACATAAACAGATTCAATTTTGCAAAGAAATTTAAAACCAAAATCGATTTTAGAAATAACTCCTCTGTCCTTAAAGGCTTTTCAATTCCCTTTCCTCCCTCCCTCCCTCCAAACCCTCACCATCTCTAAGTAACAACACATGAGCATTTCCTCATTCTCTCCCTCCTGCCTACTGAGTCTGCCTTTACACCTAAATTCCCTACACCCATATGTCACTCCCAATTTTCCGCACCTTTGTTTCTTTTCCACTTCAGAAGCATTACTTCTTTGACAGAGCAAAAAAGTTTTCAATTCTCTTTCCTTCAATAAACTTGAAATGTGATATATGTATACAAACAAGATTATAATTCCTTAAACATTTATGGAATTTACTAAGATATCATTTATCTCAATGAATTTATTATTGGAAATACTCTAAACCTTTAAAATATAATAAGTACATGAAAACAATAACTGACTTTTAACCTTTGAAAAGAGAAAGTTCAAGTGACTGGTAAGTACATTGTTAGGTAGAACCTTAAGATTGGTGTCTGGATAAAAAAATTGATTAGCTAGAAATGTAGAGAGCAATTAATGAATCTGGCAATTAAAGCATAAGTGATTAACACAAAACAGCAAGACTGAGTGATCATTTTTTTAAAGTCAGAAGTTACTCGTATATGCAAGTGTCCATGGTTTATAACAATAAAATTAATGGTCTAATTTATAATGTTACTGACGACAGCACTCAGAATAGATGTTACCGTGAATTGGCCTTATCCCGTTTGTCATATATTTAATACAGCTTTCAGTACAATGCTCTTCTAGTTACAAACATATAACTTTGCTTCAGTCATTTAATGGCTAAATATCTTGATCTCGTGTATTTTGCAAGTGAATTTAGTTAACCAATTAAGAGATTATTATAACTGTGTAATTTAGTATTTGTGTACTCATTATTGTGATTATTTTCTGAATATTATTTAACGTTTAAGTTGAGTATTGGACTCGAGTCAGTGTTCTGATGAGTATAATTCATTATATCCTATGTAGCTTATCATATGACCATTATATAGTTTATTTGAATTTTATTCAAATATTTTTCTGTAGCTTATTACTACAGTCTTTAACAATGTGTTATATCTTAAATCTGTGGATTAATTTAAAGTTGGATTAAGTTTTACTCAGGAGCCATAGCCTAAAGCCTTATCTTTATTAATCTTTATGTATAGAACTTAGCTTAGGCCTAGGCTATAAGCCCTTCTTTAAGATACTAATTTCTGTCTAGGTCCTTAGTGATATTTAGTAAAAGCTGGAGTTGGTAAAAATAAATATTTGGTACCATTAGAGCCTACTTTTAGCCTTACCTTTCAAAAAACAAAAAAAAAAAAAATAAAAAAAGAATGCTATTAATAAAAAAAGATTTTTTTCAACTCACCAAGGCTATAACCCAGGGCTAAGTTTAAACGACCGCAATTTCGAGCTTGTTTTACCTTTGTTTTTAAAGACATTAGTTTATTTCGTTTTTAGCCTTTGGGCGCATTACTTATACACCTCAGTTGGGACACTTGAGGTAACAAGGCTTAGCTTTCCAAACGTTGACTAATTTAATGCTTAAAAGGTAATTGTAATGCTCTTTGTGATAATCTGGGGACTAGGAGGAGGTGAATATCGTGAATATGCGCGTGCCTGCTTGTGTTGTAAGCAGAGGAATGGTGTTGCTATAGGAAGGAGATTGCAAAGACGGACACGTGAAATAGAATGAATGAAAAGAAAAAGTATTATTGAGGTTGAGATAAGGAGGAAGTGTCAAGTAAAAAAGTTAGTAAGGGATGTTGATGCGAGGAGGGAGTCAGGTTACAGAGGTAAAGGTGATCACCTAGGCAGGAAATAGAGGGGAAAAGGAAATGATAAAGTAGATGATAATAGGTCTGCAGATAAATATACCGTGAGTTGTAACGGAATCTAGACATATGATATTTATAAGATTGAGGATTCTCGAAAGTCAGGCCCAGCCTGTGACTCGTGCAGTAACTAGTTCGAACGGGTCTTCTCAGATGGGAGGGATCAAAGAGAGTGCCTTAATGGTAATGTTTGATGTGTTCTAAAGGATATGATGGATACTAAGCGAATTGGGAGACTCTATGACACGAACGCTAGATATGGACTTTCTTCAAAATAGAGAATAAAAGAAACGATCTGAGAGTATGTTATCCAGGTGCCAGGGTGAGTGATATCGTGGAATAGGATAGATAGAGAGATTGCTTCTACAAATGTTGATCTCCAAAGTGTGGATTGTGCATTAGTGGAAATTAAGGATGAACCCATAGAAAGTCAAGAAGATATTGGAAACAATGTAGAGCAGGATTCGATCAGAAGATGAAAGCTATTGGAGGAGAAAGTGCTATGAATTCTGGATTGTTTAACCGGTAGGTAGTGTGGCATGGTCAGTGAATGGGGAGTGAATGGGCTTTATGGTGTAGAGATTGAATAGGTTTAGGAATAATTATGTTTTTTCAGAAAATATTAGGGTTTTTGATTTGTGAGGAATTTTCTGATGTAGATGATCTTTTTGCAGCATGATGGAATGGGGTACGACTTTAGTCGTACATATTGTGTGTTGGGTCTCTTTTAGCACTGCAGTTTTGGAGACTGTAGGCAATAGAACTAGGTGAAAGTTGGGTAGAATGGTGAAGCTAGAATCGATACTAAAATGATATCCATGGAGGCAATGGCTAAACCGTGTATGATGAATGGGGATAGGAGTGGTAATAGTTGAGAACGAGTGGTTGTTAGACATCGGTTTGCATAATGATGTTTAGGCAGATAAAGAATATACAGCATATTCGAAATGACAAATGCTTTACAGCCAAATGCTCTGATAGCCTTCAGACACATAAATATAGATGACTGATTATGTTATACCCATTGAAATGAGAATCGTTAGACATTATTATGCATTAATGTGAGGCGCAAGTGTGGGTTAATGAAGGAAGGAATCGTGTGAGATGTGCCTTAGTCAGGAATATGAATAGTGTGGGGGTGGTTGAAGGACGGGATTAAGGGTCACTTTAAGAGGTGTTATACCTGGGGTAGCGTAGAGAAAGAAAGGTGGGTGTGGCGCATTGAATGATGAGAAAAGCAAGTGATTGGCGAAGTTCGTAGTGATGATGGGGAGGCTGACTTTTTAAAAAGCTAATGCATGATATTGAGCTGTTTATGTAGTATATCCTTATGTTTTAATGGAAATCGAGTGATAGAATAGTGCCAGTTTAGTAGACCTCGGCTGGCGCAGAGTCAAGAATTTAGATGGGCGGATGATGTGCATAGAAAGTGGTGAACAGGCATGGCCACAGGAGAGGAAAAAGGTAGTAGGGGTCCGATGAATGGGGGGGGTGAGTGTGTTAGATGTTTGTTCGCGCTGGGCCATTGCAAGTGGATTGCGCGTGTCGTAATAGCGGACGCAGAGGGGTGAGTGGTCAGTGGATGTGTAGGGAATTTAAGTACGATGAGAGACTTTGGTTGAGCCGAGATGGGCCAGGTGAGACCCACAAGGACCAATGCAGGCTATTAGCGTATATATGGATACTAATGATGATAGAGTATGGTGATAAGTGATTAGAGTGTGAGGAGAATTTAGCGTACTAGTGGAGCCATATATAGTGAATTGATGTGTAATATGAATGTGATATCTGGGCCCAATTGGCCAAGCTATATACAGGAAGGGCGATAAGGTCCTGAGGGAGGTTTCCGAAATGGGGTGAGTGTTACAAAATTACTAGACAGCGTCGGTAGTAGGGCGGGTGGGACTGGTATAGTAAGAAGTTTAGACCAGAAGAAAGCGGTTTTTGATCATGTGGAACATGTTGTAAGAGCAAGTTTAATGAAGGTAGGTTCAGTCATCAAGTTTTTAAAATTAATAACTATTAGGTGTGGTCTGGAAGAATGTAAAACCGTGGGAATACGAGAAGATATAGAGATTAAAATCATCTGGAATAGAGGGCTTAGATTATGTTTAAAGATGAGTCAATGGTATGGTATATTTGAGGATAAGGGCATTGTTAGAATGAAGGTATTAGGGGTAAAAATAGTATATAAAACGATACTTAACCAAGTCAATAAAGAAAGTGCAAAGAGATGAAGGCAAGAATTATTAATTTTAGTTCATGGAAGTAGGTAAAAGACCTGAAGGAATTTTTTTAGCTTTTAAAATTTAGAAAGTAAGAAATAGGACAATAGTCCATTAAAAAATTGATGAACCAATTTTCAGAGCGCTTCCGGCACTGAGGAATTTGGCAAACATTTTCAATGCTTATTGTGCTTCAGTGTTTAACTTGAGCGAAGAGATTAAAGATACATATTGGGTGAAGACTAAGAGGGCTGTGGTATGCTATGTAACAAATAGACCTAGCAGGAAATTTGAATTTGTATTGTTATAAGAGATATAAACGTTTTTGACCCCAAAAGACGCAATATTGATTCTCAAGTAATAGCTGCAGGCCCTGATGACGTGATCATGGTAGGGAGATTTTGAAAAAGGACGGTATTACAGCATTGCAAAAGGCACTGCTATTTTGATTTTTTAAAAGCGATCTATAACCATTTGTGAGCGTAAGCATGACCTGGACGGCATATCGTTGTCCTATTTATAAGAACATGGTAGTTTATATATATCTGGGGTAATTATATCGCGCTTCCAGTTGAGTTCCTATACATGCTCTGGTTGTATAAAGGTCTGGAAATAAGTTTACTTTGAAGAGTACCATATAGAGAAATACTTTAAGCGAAGATTAAAAGGTATTTGTATGACTCCCAGCAATACGTGTTTCAGAAATGGTCAGTCATGTCAGACAAAACCTTTTAGAAATTTATGGAATTCATTACTGACTGCATTGACCGTTGAGATCCAGTTGATATTATATATTTAGTCTTTAAATTAGGCTTCCTCAAGGTTGACATACATGTGTGATAAACCAGATTCTTCTGTTATGTATTGGTGGCTCGAAAAACATTGTTGATTGATTTTTTCTGAGGGAAACCGTGTGTTTACTGAATGAGCAATAAGTCATCAAAAATGGGAAACAGTGAAGAGTGGTGTCCCCACAGGGTTCAGTGTGCTGGGCCACTGTTGTTTCTCATATATAAAATGTCATTAGACCAGGACTTAAAATGCACAGTTTCTTAAGTCTTGCTGATTACCAAATGGGCCACCATTACTTCACGTTAGCCGACACTCACGTCGAGGGATGTAAAAAAGTATCCAATAAACTGATCTCTGATAAACTTCTTGGGTGCGGCCAGATAAGTGCAAATGAATTTTAATAGTAAAAAGTGTAAGGTTCTTCACCTAGGTTTACTCAAATAAAAGTTTTAACTAATATATGAATGGGGGGATTGGCCTGAGTCTGTGGACCATGGAAAAAGATTTAGGGTGTGATTATAATTAGCAGTAGATTTGACAAGAGCTAAATCAGTAATACTCCACAATTACCAAAAGCCTAATAAGAATGCTGGGGAAAAATAAATCGCAATGGTTGTTTACAAGATCAAGGAAGTAAAAGTAACTATGTATAGCTATCATAACAGCATATGGATCGTTTGTGTGGTTAATTTCCTACTTCACTAACAGAAAGACTTAGATATGCTATATGAGATGTGGAACGCTAGAGAAACCAAAGATAATTATCTGGATTCGGGCCTTTCTGAACATCAGCCTCTAATTTTTGAATGTCCTCTTCTGTACGAAAATTTAATCTCTCAACGTGGACATGATACAAGTGGTAGTAAATTTTTATCATCTACTTTGATCAATACGCCGAGACCAATAAAGTCTTTATAGTCCAGAGCACGGACGGGAGATCCAGGGGGCAATACAAGAAAATTAAGCAAGGAAAGCATGTCCATCTTGAAATACTCAAATAGTATAATTCATTCAGTCAATAGGTTGTTAAATTTTGGAATGATTTGCCACATGAGGTTGGTTGAGTTTGACTCAATTGCAACATTTAAGAAGGGTTGGATTAGGTATATGATGGGTTGGGTATCACATAGTATATTTAGACGAAGCCAAATGGCTGGTTTTTAGTTATATGGTAGTTAGTAATGTATAGCACTGCAATGTTGTGACCTCTTATTGGCATTGTGGTTGAGGGTAACATGTGATCATTTTTTTTTTTAATAGGCCAAATTGGTGGATTTTGCTTACAGAAATTTTTGACAAGCCCTAGGTGCTTTGTGGATTTGCAGGAGAGCATATTTTGTCACTATTTGAATGGTCGATAGGTATTCGGTGGGCCCAGGTTGCAGCGTTCCAAGCCTATCTTGTTGTCTTATCTGGTTTCTTCGCTTCATTGACGGTTCACCTGTAATTTTTGGAATAATTTTAGGATCCCAATGTCTCCCATACTCAGTAACCAATATATGGAAAAGTAATATTTACCAAAAATTTTATCATAATTTTATCCCCACCCTTATTAAACAATAGTTTATGGATTAGTGTAGATGACATATTTTGTCTCCCTCCCTCACAGCACCAACCCTAATGATCTGCCTAAAACTATATTTAAAATCTATATGAAGCGGCCTTCAGTTCATTATAGGATGGAAGCGGTAATTCATTCCTTCAAAGTTTATTCCCTCCTTCAATTCTATTCTACATGCCGTAACACAAATACTTTTAATCACTATTGATAGAAAACCACATTCCGCAACCAATACATAAACAATTGTGCTATCTAATCATTCCCCAAACACAAAATTACCTGTTCTGTCATCTCTATTTCTCCCTGCCTTTCGTATAGCTCTCCCCCTCTTCTAGCACAAGAAACTAAATACATCCACAATGCTTTCAAATCACTTAACTATCCTGAGTTCATCACAAAAGCATTACAAAGCAAAAGAATAGAGGTACTAGAGCACGCTTGGCGCGCCGCCAAGAGAAAGGTAGCAACACCGGGTCACCTTTTACCAATTCCTCATACCATTATAATGATTCGTTAAACAAATAATTACCAAAAAATTTACCCTCATTCCATCAAAATAACATCGCCTTAAAATAAAACATTCTCCATACCCCCAAACGAAAAGTAAAATCTACCCCAAAGCTGTATATATCACATCCCCTGGAATACTTGCAATAAAACATAATATGGTGAAACCATGGACCTTTTGCAAAGAAGAAAAAATCAACATATGGATGACCTGCACAAGACATAAATTCAGCTTTAAACAAGTCATAGGCGTAACACATGCCACTCTAATCAATACAACGAAGTAGTTAAAGATATCAGATATACTCAATCACAGCGAAACCATCGCATAATTCATGGAAAATCCTTTTGGCTTTATAATAGTAACAACTACATTGTAAGCATCCGGTGAAGTTAAGATTAGATTTATACAAAAGTTGAAGTATCTGGAATACATCAAATCAGATTTCAACTATACACCATGAAGAAAAAGTAGCAGACCAAACTGAACACACTGAAGTGATGGAATCGAAGAGATAGAAATCCAGTCCCCTTAGCCTGAAGAGGTCTCTCGCGTGTCGGGACGAAAATTACCTTTCCTTTTTAAAATTTATTTCATTAAAAAAATGTTTTTAATTTGTGTAACATTTAGTAATAAAATAAGTGACAGAAAAGCATAACACTAAAAAAGGATCCAAGGGCTTCCTTTTTAAGTTATTAATATATATCATTTATATATTATTAAGTATATATATAATATAGTAGGGTGATAGTAGGGGTTAGTAGGGGTTATATAGATAGGTAGAGGGGTAGAGTAAAGGTAGGGGTAGAGGGGTAATATATATAGGGGTAATAGTATGTGAGGGGTGTATATATAGTATATTAGAGAGGTTATATTGATATAGTATAAGTAGTATATAGGTAAATTAAATTAAATTACTCTATTATTATTCATTAAAAGGGTACTGATATATATAGTTCATATATATATATATATAATATATATATAGTAGAAATCAGATATAATATATACTATATATAAATAGATATATTAATCTCAATTTAAATAAGATAGATTTGTGAAAAGAGATTCGAAAATATGTGAATTTCTGTGAAGATATTTACTTTAAAATAAATAAATTACATTAATATTTTAACAATTTATTATTTTCCTTTTCGAAATTTCGTTTGATATGTCAGACGGGTTCGAGATATGGTTGTATGTTAGGTGGAACTCAGAAAGATTATGGATTATGCCTCAATTGTAGAATGAAATAAGCGATAATATAGCCGTATAATATAGAAAGATTGATTTATATTAGGTTATGGGGTTGTATTGATATGTGCATCAATTTATATATGCAAACAACTGTTAAATAATAAATATTTATAGTTTAGTTTTGTATTTTGTTTGATTTCACCCTTCTTATATTTATTAAATTTTTACAGTTTACCCCGGTAGAAAACCCCGGTTTTTCCTGATTATTTGAGCCGGGGCCCCGTTCGGTTCCCTAGTCTTTAGATAACCTCTCGATATACTGCTGATCGTCGATTTCACTGTAATGGAAGTTGTAATACTCTTTCATCAATTTCTCTTACAAAAAAAATAATACCTATATTGGATAGATTATTTTGGTTAATAGTTACATGTAAGTATTATGAGTCCCTGCTCTTCAATGATTGTGAATAGCTGGTTACTCTTTTGCAAATAAATTTATTATTTTCCTGAAAGAAAATGCTTGCGATTTTGGGGTCATGATTATGGCATAATTTTTGGGGTAAGAAATTTTTCTCAAGATCAAGACTCACTTGTTTCACGGCATCGATCTTTCGCATATTTTGGGTGTCTCCATGTTGTTCTTCCTACAATGGAATTGCCGTAGTTATTATCCAAATTTTTGAATTCTAGATATTCTCTCGGTATTCGATTTTTCCATAAGTTTATGAGTGCGTGTATGTTAAGATGTTTGTTGGTGAACTTACCTTAGTTTATTTTTGTGGCATATTTACACTCTATTAAAGATGTATTCATTATTAATAAAAAAAAAATCTTTTATAAGAAAATCCTATGTTAAAACAATTTTGTGAGGTTATTATTGTGACAAATCTGTAAATCAATGAATCAATAAATTTAATATAATAGTGTAATAGTATAATATATATATATATCTATATATATTAATAGCAGAATTTGGCCTATATATATTATTATAATATATTTATGATATATATATATATATAGTATATATATATATTTATATAGTTATACTAGTATATATTATATATATTACCGTAGATATATATATATACATTATATATATATATAATATATATTATAATATAATATATATATATATATATATATATATATATCTATATTTAATATATTGGGTTAATCTGACAATTTTATAGTCTATAGTCTAAAATTTAAGTTATTGGGGAGCCCTGGGATGGAGAAGGAAGGTGAATACGGATCAGGATGTGTGAAAATTAAGTATAGTTGACAAGTTAAGTGAACATAGGTAATAAGAATATATGTAAGACTCGCTCGCAAGTAAACTCAGTTTGAATATGAACAAGTTGAAACTGAGCAAATTTCTGGGAGCAAAGAGGAAGCAATGTGTGTACAGCAAAAGAAGTAATGTGGATTGTGCTGAGTTGAAGTAAGTATATGTTAACCAGTAGTGGTAGAAATGAAGTGGTGATGCAAGCGGTGTAGAGTATCTTTAAATCCACTAAAGCAAATGATGAACGTTCCAAGAGAAGATGCTTGGGACTATATAAGGAGGAAAAAGAATACTAAAAGGTGCGCATACATAGGAGAAAAGAAGACGTAAATAAACAGTCTTGGAAAGAGGATGAATAGGGGCTTACATGCGTCTTGGAAGACCATGGGGAAAGAAACTCAAAAAAGAATATAGAATAAAGGGAACAAGCATAGAAATTACTGTATAGTGGAGGTGCTTTGTAACCCTGATGAAATGGATGTGATTTGGGCGAGTGTGGATAGAAACAGCTTTCGAAAATCTGCAATAAATATTGCAAGTAAATCTGAAGAGGTATAGTCGCTGCCTGGTATGGGATTGATGCGTGCATAGAAGGAAAGGTATTAGTTGGATGCAGGTATTAGCAAGGAAGGAGGTGAAGAATGCGGTAGAGTGAGAAAGAGTTGTAAGAAATAGGTTAAATCTGCAGGTATAGATGAAAATTATTGGTGGAAATTGATACCAAGAACGGAGGCCGAGATTGGTGATTGAATTGGATTTGGAAGATTTGTATAAAGCGGTTTATGGAGTGTAATATTCCAAGCAGCGGATTGGGAGCTCCGAAAAAAAATAAAATCGACTCCCAGAGTTCGATTCTAAACAACCGACTACCCGACTCACCAGAGCAGATTCTAAAAACAACCGACTCCCGATCCCAATTGGAAAATTTCATACACATAATTTTGTACATATTTACACTGGTCAAGCCACAATTTTGGGAAATTTTCTAGTAACTTAAAAAATTGGTGAAACTATAACTATTTTACATGCAGATATCCCTGAAAAAATTGATTTTATGAAAATTATATCACGTATAGGTTTTGAGTTACAAGCTTCCAAAGTTAGGGTATAATACCTCCAAATATGCGTATGTTTGAGTCCAGATTGCTACCAACAGTGACCGAAGTTAAAAATTTCTTCTCTAGGAATATAAGACTTCAAGCTCACATAATTTGTGGTCTCAGATGTTAAAAAGAGTGGATAAACAGTTAACGGGTCTTTTAAAGCAACTGTGGGAAAATGAGGCATTCTATAAGAAATTTAAAGTGTTCACGCCTCAAAAAGTGTGAGCTGATACTAGATGATCACTAAGCAAAACCTCTCCTTAGAACCAAGATTATTATTATCGTCAGCAACACTTCGTGCTCTAAGCAACTTTTGTAAATTCGTACAGCTAATTTGGAAAGCATTTTTACACGATCATTATCTCCTCGCAAACCAATCATCACAATCTCCATTACTTTACCTTATGATAAGGTCCATCAAGCTGTTTTTAAATTTTCCTTATACTATATTTGAGATTAAGTTTACCTTCAAGCTTTTTCCATTCTTCTGTCTCGTATTACTATGATTGACTCATATTATTAAAAACTACTACGGTGGCATTATATGGCGATAAAAAGTGAGCCAAAATACAAAAGTAGGATCAGCCAATATTCTTTGTAAAAAATACTCGTTCTGTCTTGATCTCATGTTTTCCATCTGCTTGTCTTTGCTTCATATTCGAATATTTTCAAAGCATTTTAAATGATTCTCTATGTTCAAAAAACCATGTTTACAGTTCGGATGTTTAAAACACCATCTGTTTTAACAGTTTTTGGAAAATGTTTCCCAATAATTTCATCTAATACAGAGCATCCCTGAGGAAATTGTGAAAAAAGGTTGGAATTGTGAACCTTTTGAGAATTTCTCCAACGTATCTGGAATATATTAAAAGCTATATAAAATACTATATATAATATATACATAAATATTAAAATTAATAATAATAATATATACATAATATATAATATTATATAGTAGATATATATATAATATATACTATGTTATTATATATTAATATATATATATATATATAAACAGTGAATTGAACGAACAATTAAATGAGAAAAGCATCTATTAGTTATAAAATCCGGAACGTTTCGGGTAATTACTCGAAGGCCGGGCGATTTTCAGCAAAACATGCTTACTCTAGAAATAATATAAAATTCACAATTAAAAATGAAAAATCATAATGTAATAATATTAAATATTATGAAAAACAAAATAAAGTTACATTAAAAAATGGAAAGCAAAGCACCAAATAGAATGAAAAATTAAATACAAAATCGAATGGCAAAAATGAAAAAACAACTTAAACAACACACCTGACAGAACCTGGAGTAAATTTTTAGCGGACTAAATACGAAATTTAGGATATTAAGGATAAATTACAGACGTGATGATCTAGATAGGAGTAGTTAAGTTGTTCAGCCAGAATAATCTATTGTTTGAAACTATTAGTTTTCGTGTTAAAATGCAAGTTAATAATAAAATAATTAAACCTGAACAGCAACTTTAATAATCAATAATAAATCACACCGATAATGGATTGTCATAAAAACTTAGTAAATAGTAATAATAATTAATAATAATAATAATAATAATAATAAAATTAATAATATTAAATACACAAATAATGGACAATAACAATAAAATAAAATAAATATAAAAATAAAATAAAATAAAATTAAAAAACTTAAAAATAATAAATAATAATAAATAAATAAAATCAATAATAATAATAATAATAATAAATAATACCTTATGGTTACAAAATTTCACAAGAATATGTTTTATGCAAGAATTTCCTTTAAATCTCATACGAAATACAAATTATCTGCATAACGTGCAGGACTTATTCAGAGCATTTCACAAACTTTGCACCTCATGGGAAAAATTCAATGAAGAAATTGAATATTTGAGTAATTTTGCTAAATTCTTTAAATTATTTCCCTCCCTTCCCTTTTGTCTTTTAATCTTCTTGAAAATAAATTCGTCCGATACCGCCTTTCATCGATGTCCCCCAAACAAGGAGTTTAATTTTAATAAATTTCCGATTTATTGGCCACCTATAACACTTGCGAAGTCTTTGAAGCGATTTGGATTAAGTCCCAACGTATGCCAATCTTCGATACATTTTCCATCAACTGAATTTGTTTTTATCCTCCCTAATAGTAGAAATTTCCAACTTTTTCTAGTGCTTAAACATACATATTTCCGACAAGAGATTAGAGATCCTCTATAGTACATGTATAAGTGTACGTATTGCAATGTCCGTTACGTAGTAACACACACACACCATTACCCCATACAACTTCATTTGAGCGTTTCAAAAGTCATTGGGTTGATCATACATATGAAATATGCCATTGATATTGCCAGAACATTCGTCTATATGATCTCATAGCTTGGAAAATGGCCACTCAATCTCCGAGACTATGTTTCGAAATCCTTGGCCTCAGCAAGTGACTCTCTTGATAAAGAAAGATCCTGGAAAGGTTTATTATATTTATGAGTTTGATACCAGACATTAAATAAATACCAATCCTTCTATCCAGCTTTTCTTTACATTTAATAATTCTTACCACCGATTCTAATTTCTTCATAGTACTTGTTTGTTTTAATGTATCATGTAACTGCGCAGACATTATGTGTTATTGTTATTTAAGGTGTTGGTGGTAACACGTCTTTATTCTTATATTTACTGTACACGAATTTTATTTTAATGTTTGAAATTTATTAATCTTACTTTAATTTATTTTATTGTCATTATTTGTTATATAATTAATAATTATTGTGTTATTATTAATTATATTTATATTATAATTAATATTATTATTGTATTTTTAGGTTATTGGTTTATTGAAGCTTGCATTGTAACAAGCTGATAATACCGTAAGTTTGAAGAGCAATAATTATAAACTTTTATTTTAAACATAAAACGAACAAATCGACATAAAACTCCATTGTAACTGTCATATGAGATTTTCATAATATATTACGCTAGCAAAATTACTCAGATTGCTGTCATGGGGTGGGTTTGGGGCTGTGTTTGTTTGAAGTTTTTCCATTTTATTAAAATGGTGAGATTTTGTTTTAATTTCATCTTGTCTGCTCCCATTTTTAGTAACTTTATTTAGGTGTGTTATTATATATAATATTATTAGCATAGATTTTTCATTTTTAATTGTGAATTTAATTATGTCTAGAGTAAACTCTATTTTGCTGAATGGATTCGAGTAAACATAGCCTCAACGTCCGGGATTTTAGGAAATTAGTAAGCGAATGCTTTTCTCCATTTTTGTTCGCTCTTCCCTGTTATATTATTTAAGACTCCAGGTGTGCGCGAGGAGGGAACAATGGATATATTGCCTCGAAGCATGATAGTATCAGGGCTATCCGTATATAATATATACCTATATATACTATCCCTATATATCTATAGTATATATATATATTATATATATATATAGTTTATGTAGTATAATATATATAAGAATTATAAGCGATGAGTTTATAACATCCATAAGAAATAATAATAAATAATAATAATAATAATAACAATAAATAATAATAGATAGATAATAATAATAATGGTACGGACAACTGTTACATAGGCAACTACCGCTACGCCGCCAAAGAACTAGTAAGGTTTTACAACCTCTTCTCTGTAATTCGCCAGATTATGATGGTGTGTTACATTACTGTTAGTGCAAGGACTGGAGCGATAAATTGATTTTGCTCTATCTCAGACCGACTCTCTTTTATAAATAATAGAAATTAAAAAAATATGACTTGAATCGATGTTACAACTGATCCAAGTATGTTTAATTGAAATGTTTCTTATTAATTAGACTTAAATCTATCGCTACGTTTCTTGTCTTTATTACACAGACAATTTTTAAAAATTTGCATTCATCTTCAGCGAACAACTAAGGTTGTGTTCGACAATAAATATGTTATATATTACCAGAAGTTAAACGCTTAATAAGGGGAGGATCGGTCGCTCCATTGCTCCTATTCACGAGTCGCCCCTGATATATATATGAGATGATAGTAGGAGTAGTATATACGGTATAATATATATATATAGGTATAAATAATATATATATATATATATTATATATAATATATATTATTATATATATTATTTATATATTATCCATCTTAAGCCGAAAAATGTTTATTGGGCGTAGGGGGATGAAGCTACAGGAGTTCTCAACAGCGAGTCTTGTGGTGTTTGCCCACCAGGAAGATAAAAAAATATAGAACCGTTAAATATTTCGCTGAAAAAAGTTTTTCCTTTTCTTTAATAATAACGTCAAAAATATAAAATATAACAATATAAAATTCCCTACAAACAAATGTCAAAATTTAAAAATGTACATTTCATGATATTTTATAATAAAAATTCAAATTAAGTCTTTTCAAAAAGTTTTTGTGTGAAAAAGTTTAGTCATCAAAATTGATTTTTGGGGAGTCGAAAGGATTCGTTTTTTTAAATCAACTCCCCGACGTCTGACTCCATGAGACTTTTTGGGAAATCGCAATCCTGACTCCCGACTTTCTCGACTGCTCGTACCCTCCGTTACCCCTTGAAAACGCTCAACTCCGAATCTCTGCGATTGCCGCCACTTGATTCCACAGATTGAGAGAGCAGTAATATACCCTACTAATATAAGGGTAAGCGGAGATAAGGAAACTGGTAGAGGATTATATGGAGATAAGTGTTATCTGTAAGTGTGGTGGAAAATATAATGCCTGGTATTTGGGTTGAAGAGGCAGTGCGTCGGAGGTGATTGAAGACTGCATTGGTGAATAGAACAAGGTGCGTTTAGGAGTGATAGAGAATGAATGTTCAAATCTTTAACATTGATCGAAAAGTTAAGATTGAAGAAAATGAGTGAGAAGTATAATAAATGGTATTGGTTTAGGATTTGCAACAGCGTATGATAGGGTTAATAAGGAAGCTTATCGCGGCGCGTGTTAGTAGGTAAGCTTCTGAATAGAATTACAAGTATGTATGGCGATAGTGATCGTGTTAGACATACTAATGGTCTCAATGTGATTATGATACTCATCTGTTATGAATAGCCGAGTGTAGACAGGGTTGTGTTATTCTCCTTGGTTATTCAACTTGGTATAATGGGAGGGAGGATTATGAAGGAATTAAGTTGGGTGTGGTATTGGAAGGTGGAGATGGAATGGAGGATGAGGAGCTAAATGCGGAGATTTGTTCTGTTGTGGTGAATCTGAGAGAGAGTTGAGAGGATGGGTAGAAAGATTTGACAGGTTGTGTAAGAGGGGTTTGAAAAAGTAAATGTAGATAAAGAGTTAAGTTAAAGTTATGTTGAGTGAGGACAGTCCTCAGTGTGATAAGTTATGTTAGATTGGTGTGAGCAGCTGAACAAGCTGTCTTGAGCCTTTAAATATTACGGGTATATGTTTGGATGAGAACTGAAACGGATGAATGCTAGTGTAGTAGTTGAAAGTTGTGAAAGCAAGAAAGGTTGGCTGGTGCACATTAAATCGTGTGGTGAATCGTAAACCGACTAAGGTCCTTGGGAGATGCTCTAGGGGTCTTACATGAGGGCAATGTTTGTTACCCGTGTGTTATTGTATAGTAGTGAAGACTATGGTCTGGAATAATGAAGTATAGATCTTAAAGTTCAGTGATGTGGTAAGAATGGACAATCTTAGGGGTGCTATATGTGTGAGAGAATTGATAAAATGTAAAGAATATGAACGCATTAAGAAGTTGTGTGATGTGAAGAAAAGGGGTAAATAATTGAGAGAATATGAATAAAAGATAGAAAAAGATGGTTTGGTCAAGTGGAAAGAATGGAAGATAATCGGTTGGTTAAGCGGAATGTATAGTGTGGCGAGTGTGTTTGGGAACCGACCGGCTTGGAGACCGAAGAAAAACGTGATTGAGTCAGTAATAATGCGAATGTTTGTAGGGAGAGAAATGCTGAAGTTTGGAGATGGCGAAAGAAAAGAGGTGTATAACAGTGAGTGAATGCGGGTATTCGAGTCACGGGGCTATGGTTGTGGCCCACCTGGCCAAGGACTAACCTAACATCCGATTACCATAGGGAGGGTCCCGTCGCCGTCCCGGTGAAGCTCTAGGTGGATTTTCCTGACTGGCGACGAGTTGTTACTAAATTAATGGTCATCTATTTGTAGTTGTGGTTTTGCGTGTAAGGCTAGCTTTCTTTTTCTGGACTTTCATGAGTTCATTCTTCTACTGCTTTCTTCTTTTCCAGTGTACGGCTACCTTACTCCCATACTTGGAAAAATAGGGAAGATGAAGAGAATATATATATAATATTATATAGTATATATATCATATATGTATATACTATTATATAATATATTATATATATCTATATCATATATATATATAATATAATACTATCTATATATATATATTGTATATATATATAATTTTAATACCTTTAAATACTATAGAATGACTTTTTTTTTAAACATTTCTTTAAGGAAAGTTCATATGAGAATTCTGGTTTTCAGCTCCAAAAAAAAAATTTTGGGAATTCGGCTATTTCGCGGGTTCTCGGCAGGTATACCGCTGAAATTTCAGACCATTTACAGCAGATCTAGTTTTGATTTCTTTAAAGCTGTATTGTACTATTCATAGGTCACATGATTTGAAAGAATACTTATTTTATTGGAAATTTGTAACAAGTATTTTTGGTAACTAAATGTGGTAATCCCCGTTACATAATCAGTCAAAGTCTGTTGAACATTACTTATTCAATCACCCTGGTTTTCATCAAGCTTTAATACAGATGCGACGATATCTTTCATTCGTACATGTGAAAAGGCGTATACTATATATATATAGGAAGATTTGTATTTTGTTGGAAATTCAATTCTAAGTATAAATATAATATTATGAGAACTATATATATATACAGGTGTATATATATATTATATATATATATAACTATAAATATAGTATAATAATATATAGTATATATAGTATAGGGTTGGGATTGAAAAAAAAATGTTCCGAGCATTTGTTGTATGAAAGAAGTGAATCTTTTTTTTATGATACCTATCGCAAAAATGTTTGATTTTGTTTGTTTTTTAAATTCACTTTTTTCATGTATATCAAGTTTTTTAGGGTATTATAACTTAAATACAGTAAAACCTACAATAGGAATAAAGAGGTATGCAATAAATATAAAGGTAGAGTTAACGGACTTTGTAAAGTTTTATTAGTGCTCTAGGCATTGTGTTTCCCAATCTTTTTCTAGTGGCGCACCCCCCAAAATAAAAATAGCCAATCCCTATCCTCACAATATACTTATATAAAATATATATATAATATATATAATATATAATATATATAATATATATATATATATATATATAATATAGTATAAATATATATTATATATAATATATAGATAATGATATGTATATATATTATTATATTTCACTATAAATATATTATATATAATATATATATATATATATATATTATAGTATTAAAATATATATATAATATATATATATAATAATAATATTATATATAATATATATAGTACTATTAAGTATTATTATAATATAATATATATATCAGCGTAAAACAGGATCAAAAAAAGAAAAGATTGAAAATATTTTCAGAAATAAAAAATCAATACAAGTACATCGTTTATCTATGTATATTTATTTGTAATTCGTATTGTCATTGAAGAGTAATTACATGTAAAATAGAATAATGGAAGAAAAAAATTAATGATAGTTTTATTTTGCTATTAAAAATAATGCTGTCGCCAAAATGGGGGAAAATGGTAAATGAAAAAAAATGAAAGAAATTCAATATATATTAATAATTATGAATTAACACATGCCTTAATAGAGTTATGTTCAAAATAGCTTATGATAAAAAAAAAATAAAAAATTAAATAATAAAAAACTCAAAAAAAAATCATTTCTTAATATAGCTAACTAGGGGCTTATGACATTTACTTGTATCACCTATTTTTAAAAGGTATTTCATTATTATAACTATTTTCTGTTATTTTATTTATACTTTAGCACCATTAAAATTACTTTAAAAATTCTTTTTAAATCATTGTCTTTTAAATTATCTGTGTGACGCCCACTTCGCCCATGTTAGGGGTAACCTTGATGTTAACCCTTCTCCATAGA
Source organism: Trachelipus rathkii (assembly GCA_015478945.1). NCBI lineage: Eukaryota > Metazoa > Arthropoda > Malacostraca > Isopoda > Trachelipodidae > Trachelipus > Trachelipus rathkii. Next base: position 21,697 of record JABUQX010020939.1, read on the forward strand.
GTCATTATAGGTACATTACATACTCTACTTACTTCTGGGATAGATAGCCCGTCGTTAACTAGGAGAATGGCTCTAACCATGTCATCATTTGGAGTATCTTCCCCTGTTGACCTTTTTTTTTTTTTTAAATTCCTTTATCAATTATTTAATCCTAGGCATTGAAATAAAAATAAACATTATTAGTATCCAATCTTTTTTATTCGTCTAAACTTACATTCGTTTTTCTCAGATAAAATCGTTATAACAGATGTAAAATGCGCTTATTAGAAAGGAATATCAAAATTTCAGTTTTAGCTTTACACCATCTCTACTTGAAGAAATACATCCTTTCTTTCCCCCAGTATATATGAAGAGCAGTATCACCTACTAAAGCATTTAACTTTGTTAGTTTGTTGTGCACGCAAATTAAACTAAAAAACATTTTCATCAAGGATGATAGTCTTTGAGCGAAAGAATTTTATATAATTCAGTTTTCAAAGAAAATCACAAAAATCATTTTCAAACATTAGCTAGCTGGGATGTGTATGAAACGTCTGTCAATTTATTGATACGCAATAAAAAGTAATAGGATAATTTTCCAGCTACTCTTTTAATGCCTCTGGAAATAACATCAACTCTTCGAATTATCACATTTGTAAACAACCCTATCCGGTTGTTTGATGAAATTTTTATTCTAGAGTATTTTTCTATTACTTATAAATAAAGACTATACAAATAAAAAATAATTTAAAAAGAAAAGTCTCGAATTTCGAAACTATATATTCCTATATTTATATATATAAAAAATAAAATTCATCCCTCCCCATTAAATTTGAAAACCCCCCTTTCTTTTAACAGGCGTTCTCCCACATTCATCCATGTTACCAGTTTGTTAGTTTTTAAATAATTTCTATATATAAAAAAAAAAAATTCCTTATTAGGTTTCTATGGAACTGTGTCCATGGTACCTTCTAAATATTTACAGTTTTGTTGGGGGAGAACAAGGGTTACATAATAAAAGGATGGCAAAATGATTGGACTTATTCTGGGTTTTAATGGTCATAGTTTCTTCTTTTCTTATTCACCATAAGCGAATTCCTTTTTAAATGATCTGGAAAAAGAGGGAAAAAAGGTGTAGCATATGCAAGAGTATGTGTTTCCACTCCCACACAACTCTTAAAGTCCACTCTCCTCTCCAACAATTGGCAAAAAAAAATCTGATTCATAAATGCTTAAATGTATTATTGACTTTGAGTGGTGGGGTCAAAACAAAAAATCTTACTCTCTCACCCCAATTGCTTTTAATTTTTAATTAACCTACTCCGCTTGGTGTGGAGCAGAAGATTTTCAAGTAATCTTTAACCTCAATATCAATATTTCCAGTTATTTATAACATGTAAATTATGCAAATTATATAGGCTAGTTGTATGGGTAATAGTGGTATTAGTAGTAGAAAAGGAAATTAGTTTGGAAAGGTGTTTATACTCTAAAGGTTTATTCATTATATGCGGGAAATCCAAGACAAAACCCTGAGAACTGGTGAAACATCTTATAGCTGGGTCTCCAACAATTAATTCAGGAGAACCTTCTGGAACATCTCTACCATGTCCTTCAACTGATGATCTTAAGCTTCTCCTATGTAAGAATAATTCTCCTTCAATAGAATAAGATGGAGATAGATCTATATTCGTAACTGAAGATACATTAGTTACTTTGTAATTGTCTGCTAAAATTTGTATGTAGTGGATTATGGAGCCTGGGAATATCTCCGCATTTGATAATTACTAAGCTAATCTTCATGAATATTTGTAATTGATTCAAAAACCGCACCTTCAAGCAAAAACTGGGAATATTTATTGTCTCTCATTTTGTTTTTCGGAGATTATTCACTATAACAAAGATGCATTATCCATTTCCATGTCAAAGGCTGTTTTCTTGTTGGAGGTGGTCTTGAACATTTGTTTGCCAGAATTAAGTCCTGAGCCTTCTGCAGTGTCCATCCACTTTCGTGGGTTTGCTCAAATCCAAGTAAATGAGTCCGACGCTGATCGATCTTTCTGGCAAAGGGTTGGATGGACGCATGGCCTCGAATGTCTACATTTAGTGATGGGAATTCACTGTGGAACAGTGATATGGGAATCACATCAAGGAATTTTTCGAGAAAACATGTTTCCCGTACAATATCTAAATGGGGGATTTAGAAATGGTTAGTAATCCACGGCGAAGTTTTGTGAGGTGGTTTTAAGCATCATTTATGGTGGGGTAAAAATATGGTGAATAAATAGGAGAAGCATAGTAGAAGAATAGGAAGGGAAGATAAAGTATAAGAAACTTCAGTTAACCCCATCCCTATTAAGATTTAAAATCTCTCCACAAGTCGAATTTCTGCATATAGGATGGTGAGTAATGTGACAATTCTTTATTTTGTCTCTTTCAGATGCTTATAGTAATGTCTTAACTTGGTCGAGTAATTTGTATAATGTTTTGCAGGTGTACTTAGGTGGACAAGAGATTTGCAATCTAAGAAACCCTTCAAGTCATCCCCTCATCCAAAATCAAAATAGAGGTTCAATTCTCCCTCTTGAGTAAGCCATACCTGTTTCTGGGTCTAAACCATGTCTATTAAAGCCTATTTCTTTTTTATTATATCCTATTTTCAAATTTAGTTAATTCATACTGCTACATTGCCATTTGTATCCTCACCTATCTCAGAATCCATCACACTCTGAAAAACCACACTCCGTTAAATAAGCCCGGTTCTTTGCAGATATCACCTGGAACGCTCTATGCCATTTTTCGTAAATGCGAATAAGTGAACTCTTTCTTCTCCGTCCTTTGAACTTTTCTACTCGCTTCGCTAACCTTATGACTTACTCTTATCTCACCATTACTCCGAGTACTAACACACACGGTCTATCCCAAAGTATTTTAAACTTGTTAACTACTTCAATGACCCTTGGAAAATAATCTGCTTACGTTCTGCTTATTCTTGCCCCGTCACACATATGAAGAAAATATATTATCTGTCTTCCGTCACTCCAACAATTATTGAGTTTGAACTGGCTAACCACCCAGTGTGCCGTTTTCAGAATGGGCAACCTTTCAAAAATATTTCGTGATCGAAGATGCCTTAGTGACTGTGAAGGGTATGGGTTATTATGGACCCGCTATACAGGTATCTTACCATCCCCAAAGTCGATGAATTTTTTTCAGAAAGCTAGAATCATTTCCAGCACATTGAGTAAAAGACTCGCCTATTGGAATCGTTCACTTGAGAATTTCGTGACACATTGGAGTGAATGTAAATGGGGAAGCTTTCGCGGCATGTGTTATAAATATGTAAATTTCCTGAAAACACTTTTGAAATCCAGCTGTCTACTGTAGACAAAACTCCCTAATACCATGTATCGGATTTATTACATTCTTGGTTGGCATATTTTGGCGAAGAATGCGGTAAAAATTTGGTTTTCTTATAAGTATACTCAAGAAGGTCACTGATAAGACACTCTGCGTTTGATTTCCTATTGGTACTTAACCCCACACTCGAACCCCTTTTATGAAATGGGGGGTCTGTAGAACGAGAGGAGGACGCACAACACTAATTTGTTACCCGATTTCGTTACTGACAACTTAAAGCTATAGTTCCATTGCCACTCAAAACCAAAGTCGAAAGAGCACTGGCTACAATTTTGCAAGGTTAGGCAGACCACTATACTTACTGGATGGTGTTTTTATGCTCCTTGACAAAGTCGGGACAACAACAGCCTCTATCACTATATCTGAGCCCAGCGCACTGAGGTGGACTTGATTCCCCTTGGGCTGCCCAAAATAACTTTGTGGATACACGCGCGCGCGCCTTCACACTCAGTTACTCCGAGGCAATTTTATTTATCGAACCAACACGGGAGTATGGGTCCACAAGATTCCAATGCTAATCTGTTACATCCCCATTTATTGGTAGGAGTACATTCAAGTCAATCATATACTTCATACACACTTTCACAATGTTCATGGGCCTGATAGTACAGGAGAACCCCATTCCTCCACTAAAATAATTTTTTTGCTCCACTGAGACATTTGGAAAAAGTTGCCAAATTATGTAGTGCCAATTGAGAAACAGCTATTCATGGTTTTGAACATTTCTTCAATTACATTGATGCCAGCAACGTGGTTAGTAGTTTTCGATTGTCAAGAACATCTGTCTTCAGTGTGAACTTCACGGTTTGTCCCTATGAGGGCCAACAGTCATCAATGTTCGTTTCACATTATGTGGGACCAAGAACGAGCATTGAATATTAATAAGTGTCGATCCCATATCGATATTGGCGCTTTTTCTTATTACACACAGAAAGCTTGTTGTTAAATAATTGAGTGCTTTCCCCAATCAACTTTTACAATGTACGACACATTATTGCTTGGGTGTGGAGTCCGTAGATTAATTGTATTATGCATTCATTAATTATCACAATGTGAACTTTGTATATAAGGATGTTGCACAAAGAAAGGGCGGGGCCCTTAATCATTTAGGGAAATACGGGATGCTTGTCCTCTTACTATAGAGTTGCATCCACCAGGCATCTGGAGCGGTTTTCTTCTTTCGAATAATTCTCTTTTCCTTACACTTGAGCCGGGCATTATATTCCCCCCCCCCCCCCCCCCCTTAATAGGTAGGCCTTTTTTAAATCATTCACATGACCACGGATATTGAACTTAAATCAAGATGTTTTCCAATAGGGACCTCATACAGAACAGGTGAAAGAACAGTCTAACACCAAGAGTTCATCTCCTCCCACTCAGGTATCTTTCCTATCAATTCACAGTTCAATAGCAGAGTACACTAAGTTGGGACCGCTGGACTTGAACGTTCTTTAAGCAGAGTTGAAACATCAATGGAAGAGTTGCATGTACATGGAAAGAATTAAACAAATTCAACCTTGAAATTAGACACATTGTGGAATTTAATTTGTTTAGTGTCATATCAAAATTAGGGTCTAGAATATTGTTCCTGACATTTCACAAAATAAAGCTCTTCATGTGATGTTTCCACTCTCGTTTTGTAATCATCCCAGCGTTGAACTGTATTTGAAGTACCTGGTGGAGGAAGATGCTCTTTTTGATGTTTTTCACTGTTTCTGGTATGGGTTATGGAAATCATCTTTGAGATTAAACATTCAATATGGTCAGTGAAATGTTAAAAAAATATAGAATTAAATCTCAAGGAAAAGAAATATTCGAAGAGAGGTTCAGAGTCCCATGAATAGATAGTGGATCAGATCCCTGATTTCTGAATTATGATTTTATAGGCCTTTTTGGCAACGATCGTTTCATACAAAAGTTTACCAATTTATTAATAATGGATGAATGATAGCCAATATTGCGGGGGGGAGCGACGGGGGGGTCGGAATTTACCCAGATAATTTGTACTTAAAATTGTCTTGGAGAATACACTATAAGTTATTAAAAACGCGCTTTCTGTGATATCAGACCCCAATATAATGAGATCACTGATAAATATGCATGCTGTTGTCCAAATAGTGAAGCAATGATGTTGCCGCATCATAATATCAATGAAACAGATGTCATTGACAATCAAACTACTAACCACTTGCTGGTATCATTAATTAAGAATGTTAGAGACAGAATACCTGTTTCTCAATGGCGAAATAATTTGCAACTGTTCAAATCTCATCAGACAAACTTATTTTTTGAGAATGGGATTCTGTACTATCAGCATGAACATGGGAAGAGATTGTATGTAATATTATTTGACTTAATGATTACAGTAATATTAAAATTACATTGGAACTGTGCCCATATTGGTCAAAATAAATTGCTGGAGTTAATATACAAATATTTTTGGCACCCAAGGGTGAATCAAGTAGTGTCAGATATAGTGAAGTGTTGTCCCACTTGTCAAAAGCTAAAAAACACACTCCAATAATATAGTGCCTCCTACCTTGAAAATTGTAGCCAGTTGCCCTTTTGACTTGGTTGCAATGGACTTGCTTCAGTTTCCAGTACCGAAATCGGGTAACCAATATGTTGTTGTTCTTATAGACCATTTCACCAAATGGGTCAGTGTAGTACCAATTAGAAATAAACAGAGTTCTACAATAGCTTCAGTACTAAGAGACCAAATTTTACCATTCTTGCCAAAGATTCCAACAAGAAAGTTAACTGATAATGGTAAAGAGTTTGTTGCAGACAGATTTCAAAAAGTTTTATCAGAATTTAATATTAAACACATCCGAACTTCACCATTACATCCCTCCAGTAACAAAATTTGTGAATGATTCAATAGGAGTCTTACTCAATTGCTGAAATGACTAGCTTCTGAAAATTCATCGACTTGGGATGAAGAATTACCTGTATCAGTGGTCACATATAACCATACCCTTCACAGTTCACTAAAGGCATCTCCATCAGATAATATTTTGAAAGTTGCCCATTCTGAAACCACACAGGGTTATCCTCAATATTGGAGTGAAGGAACAACTAATTTTTCTTCATATTGTAAGGGACAAAAAGTAGCAAAGAAAGTTATTTTCAAGGGTCATGAAGTAGTTAACAAGTTTAAGATACTTTGGGAAGGACCTTTTGTTATAACTCGAGTGAATGATAATAAAGTAACTCATAAGGTTAGAAGAGTAGAAAATTCAAATGGACGAGAAGAAAGAGTTCACTATTCGCATTTACGAAAATGGATAGACATCCCAGGATATCTGCAAAAGAACCGCTTATTTAAGGAGTTGGTTTTTCGAGTGGATGATTCTGAGATAGGTGAGGATACAAATGGCAATGTAGCAGATGATATAACTCAAATGAAAATAGGATATAACTCAAATAGAAATAGACTTTAATAGACATGGTTTAGACCCAGAACAGGATGGTTATCAAGGGGAGAATGATTCTCTATTTAGTGATGAGGATGATGAATTTGAAGGGTTTTTAGATGCAAATCCTCTTCCACCTGTGCACCTCAAAACATTATCACAATTAATAGACCAAGTTAAAGACATACAAAGCATTAAAGAACAAATAAAAAATTTCACATACTCAATTATAATGCAGAAATGCTTGCTGGGGATTCAAATCTTAATAGGGAGGTAACTGAAGTTTCTTATACTTTATCTTCCTCTCCTATTTCTTCTACTATCTCTCCTATTATTTCACCTATTTTACCAATATGATTCTTAAACACACCTTCACAAACTTCGCCTATTACTAACATTTCTAAATCCCCCATAGATATCTGTACAAACATGTTTTCTGAAAATTTTGATGGATCCATCAGTTCAGTGATTCATCCAAATGTAACAATTGAGGATGGTCCTCCAACTTGCCAAAATGATCAGGTGGACTCATTTCTTGGATTTGAGAACCCAGAAAGTGGATGGAACATCTTCAGAAGGCTCAGGATATACATTCCTGAAACAAATGTTTCAAGACACTCCAACAAGAAAAGCCTTTGACATGGAATGGGATAATGCATCTTTGTATGTGATTCCTCCGAAACAAAATGAAACAAATTCCCAGTTTTGTTGAAGGTGGGTTTTTGAATTTAACAAATATTCATGAAGATAGTTGTGAATTATCAAATGGGAGTATTCAGGCTCATAATCCACTACATAAAATTTTAGCAGACATTCAAGATAAGCATGTAATCTCAGTTACGAATCATAGATCTATCTTCCATCTTATGTCTTTGAACGGAGATTATTTCTTACATAGGAAGCTAAGACACAAGTTGAAGGACATGGTAGATGTTCCAGAAGGTCTCCTGAATAATTGTTGGATGAACCATGCTATAAGATGTTTCAACGCAGTTCTCAGGGTTTGTCCTTGATGTCCCGCATATTAATGAAAAACCTTTAGAGTTATAATACATCTTGCCCAAATCAATGCGCTTTCCCTCCTGGTTATACTACTCATTTTCAATCAGATATAGTTGTGATTTACATTGATTTAAAGTGCTATAGGAACTGGAAATATTGATAATGAACAAGGGCACTCCGAAGCCTATGCTAAACGCAAAGCGGAGTAAGGTTAATTAAAAATTAAAGCATTGGGGTGAGAGAGTAAGAATTTTTTGTTTGAGCCCCACCACTCAAAGTCAATTAATACATTAGCATTATGAATCAGATTTTTTTTTGCTCAATTGTGAGAGGAGAGTGGGACTTTAAGAGTTGGTGGGAGTGTGAAACAACATAACTCTTGCATGCTACATCCTTTTTTCCCTCGTTTCGCAGGATCATTTAAAAAGGAAGTGCGCTTTATGGTGAAAAGAAAAGAAAGAAACGAATGCATTAAAACCAGAATAAGTCAATCAGTGTTTGCCTCTTTTATGTATGTAACCGCTTGTTCCTCCCCAAACAAACTGTAAAATATTTAAGAAGGTACATGGAACAGTTCCATAGAAACCGTAATAGGAATTTTTTTTGTATATATTAGAAATTATTTAAAACTAACAAACTGGGTACAGGAATGAATGTGGGAGAACGGCCTGTTAAAAGAAGGGGTTTCAAATTTTTAATGGGAGGGAGAATTCTTATTTTTAGTATATATATATAAATAATAAATATATATATATATAATATAGTATATATATATTAATATATAATATTATAAATATATATATTATTATATCGAAAACGGGGTAAAACTGTAAGGCCGGGGTAAAATATGATAAATGCCGAACTAAAAAAATTTAAAATTTTCAATTTATTTATATGTGTGTAAATATTAATACATTTTTAAAAGCTGTATTCTGTTAAGAATGCTTTAAACTACATTTCTTAGTTAAGTTTAGCTAAAATGATAAGATGATTGGAAATACTTTCATAGAATTCTCAGAATCTTTAAAGTATCTTTTTTTCATGGAATAAGTGTACAAACTAAGGTTTCTACATTCAAGCTTTTATTCAGATAATTGCTCCAAACAAATAAGGCAGTTGTAAAAATTATCAAGGTAAGCACTAATTATGTTAAAATACGAAATATATGGCTAGTGTATAAAAATATGTCTAAAACTAAACCGGGTAAAAATGAAGCCAATTCTGGGGAAAAAGGGATAAAATGTATTTTACCTTATTAATGTAATATATTTTGGTTGAATACATGAAATATCTGATGAAAATCACATGTAAGTTTTAACTAAAAAAATGATAACTATACATAATATGTTCTATTTTTTATTTCAAATGCCTAGGAATTACAAAAAAGATAAAAGAATTAAAAAAAAAAAAGGTCCAACAGGGGAAGATACTCCAAAGATGACATGGTTAGAGCCATTCTCCTAGTTAACGACGGGCTATCTATCCCAGAAGTAAGTAGAGTATTCCTAATGCTACCTAAATGTACTGCTTATGGAGAAGGTTAACATCAGGTTACCTAATCATGGGCGAAGTGGGCGTCACACAGAAATTTAAAAGACATTGTAAAAGATTTTAAATAATTAAAATTGGTCAAATGGTTAAATAATTAAAAAATAGTATAATATGAAGACCTTTTAAAAACAATAATTTTAAAAAAACTTATAAGGACATGAAATTTGACAATTTAAAATGATTTTGTTTGAGTTTTTATTGATGTATAATTTATTTTTTTTTTCATATATATTGTAATCACATCTATAAGGATTTGTACCAATATTATTATAATTATTTGAATTTCTTTCATTTTTCCATTTTCATCTTTACCGCCGATCTAATTTTGGCGACAGCATTTTTTTAAACGCAAATAAAAATATCAATTATAATACAGTTTTTCATTATTCTGTTTTACATGAATTACTCTTCAATGACTAATTGTTACAATATATAAATAGAATATGCAATAAGATAAACGATTACTTGTATTGCATTTTTTCCTGAAAATTTTGAAAAAGTTTAAACATTTTAATCGCTTTTAAAGTCAAGATTTGAATATGATACTTTAATATAATAAATTATATATAATATATATATATATATATAATAATAATATATATATATTATAAATTATATAATATAAATATATAATATATATATAATATATACAATAATTATAATATAATATATATATATAATATATATATAATAATATATAATATATATAATATATATATATATAAATATATAAATATATAAGAATATAATATATTATATAATAGTATTTTGTGAAGGATAAGGGGTGCATGGAATTTTGTGTGATTTTGGGGGTGGCGCCACTAAAAGAAAGATTGGGAACCACTGCCCTAGAGCACTAATAAAACTTTACAAAGTCCTAACTCTTACTTTATATATTGCATACCCCTTTTAACATATTGTATTTACTGTATTTTAAGATGTTAAAATACCAGCTAAAAAGACTTTAGTAACATGAAAAAAAGTAATGGAAAAGAAAAAAGAATATACTCCCATTTTTTTAATAAAAAAAAAGTTTTTTTTTAAAAAAGACGAACACTTTTTTTTAATCCCAACCCTATATTATATATATATTTATATAATATATATTTATATATATTTATACTATAAATATATAGTACTATAGTCGTACGTATAGTACTGTTAATTCGAAATGTATTCCATCTTTTAAATTAGATTCCAACATTTATAAATTATATTCAAAAATACGTTCAGAAACGTATTCTGTGAAATCAAAATCGATCGAAATAGGTCGCTTAGAAACAAAGGCTTCCCGCCTACCTCTTGCTCGTAACGACGACGCAATAGGATTCCTGTTTGGGTCTGTATTGCGTGCATTGGAGGATTGACTCATTGCAATCCTATCAAGAGCCGCTCAGTCCGCTTCCTGCTGGTAATCTGTAGAGTTGTAAAGTGAACGCTTTGTGCGAGAATTTGATCCTTTTCACCTCTCTACTGTCATCTATGTCATATATATATATATATAATATATATATATATATATATATATAAATAATATCAAATATTCCTGTTGTGCTTGATCCAGTTACCTGGCCGGAAACTAATAAAATATGGTGAATCAGAGATCGACCCCAATATATATATATCATTATATATATATATATATATATATTACATGCTAAAAGAATGTAATTGTATTAATAATCACATTCTTCCGGTATGCTTATAATTATATTTTACAGCATGATAAACATTTTATATCTTAAATAAAAGAATCAGCTCCATAAACAAAGCGAAGCTAAAACGTTTATCATTATGGCATTATTATCTGACCTATAAGAGGTATGTAAAATGTGAATATTCTTTTCAGTGTATCATAAATTTGTGTCCTTCTAATTAATCAGTATGTAATTATTAAATGAAACATGATTCTATTATGTATTTAGATGGAATAAGCCATCAGGTAAAATATTTAGATGGAATAAGCCATCAGGTAAAATATTTAGATGGAATAAGCCATCAGGTAAAATATGTTTTGCTATGAATGCTAATCATGCCACCGCATGCTTCTCAATCAAATATGTATTTCATTAGTAATTATTAACACTTTCATTTAATTCCAGCAATTAGATTTCTTTTATATCAAAAGTTTATTATTCCTAGGTGTTCTTTATATGGATCTTGTTTTGTGATTTGAATTTTGTCTGTAAAAAGTCCCACATTGGGCGAAAATAAATATCACTAGAAGACTTGCTTAACTGCCCTTCTAGCCATAGATAGTAATAAGGAATCAAGAATACATTACTATAAACTGGCTATTCCTTGCGAGAATTGCGAATCTTTTCTTTTGAGATGACAAATTCAGACAGCGTATCCGAACCCTGGCCCATGGCTACTTACTCATCCAGACACCTCTTTAGGTCCCATAAAGTGGGCAGATGTACCCGTAAGAGAGTTAGATACAATTAAATCAACATTTGATTGTATCTTCTCAAAAAATCATATATATATATATATATATATATATAATATAAAAATTAAAAGCCTTATAATTAGTTAAATGATTAGGGACCATTGCAATAATGATTTAGGTGGATCCACCGTTAATTTAAGCCAATAATAAAAATTTCGATTTTTATTATTATTATTATTTTTTTATTATTATTATTATTATTTTGCCCACTAATTGCATATTTGTGATAACGTGAATGAACGAATCATTCGCATTATCATTTTTATGGTTGTTTAAAAATTAAAAACTTTCTTTTTTAGTATAAACAGTAATGCCATTTAATGAATATATTATATCATGTATTATTAATAATTATATTATTATTATTTCAATCGTAAGGTTGAAAGAGATGATCAGGGCCCTGCATCGTTATTCAACTACTTAAATTAAATAATTAAGATTGGTTTGAAAAATATTTCCAAACACCACAATTAAAATAATAAGTAATAATTAATGATAATTACCCTACGTCCATTATTTTAAATTTCAAAGATTTTGTAAAATAATGCCATAATGCTTGTAAAATAAGGATATTTAGCATTAAGAAAATTGAAATTGGGGAAACGGGGAAAGATAATAATAATTATCCTATATGCCTCACTTCTTCCTTTATTCTTTTTCTCTCCTTTTGAATTGGAAACAACATTGAGAAGAACAGAAGTTGAAAAGAGAAAGGATCTGTAGGAAATTGCAAAGCCAATCGACTCACAAAATTGTCGGTTTTTGTCGGGAATTTTCTGGGCGAGAGTGTTTACGTAAAATTGGAGTCGGAGTGAGCCGAGAGAAATCGAACTGCACCGACAGACTAACCGGGGCATTGGTATGCCGTTAATGTAAACATTTCGCCGAAAACTCCACTCTAGAGCTCATTTTCGAAACTGCATTTTTTCTTTCTCTCTCTTGAAGCTGTTTCAACTCAATTAATATATATATATATATATATAATTTTAATATATTTTAATATATATATAATATCCAGTTTGCATGGTGCATTTACCGATATTAAATTAATGACATTTTTTTATTGGGAAACCATCTAAGGGGGGGGACTTAGTCTTAAGTGATAAATACTTTATATATATATATATATATATATATATATATATATATATATATATATATATATACTCGTACCTACCCTATAGAGGGTACCCCCAGATTATTATCCCCACTCTGCTGGACCAGGAAAGCCTGAGAAAGCAATATTCCCCAAAAGCTGATTAGAATTAAGATAATAAAATATTTATATATATATATATAATATATATTTATTAATATATATATAGGGTGCGCATATAGCTTGGGGAAATAACAAAAAATTTTTGTGAACGAATTTCTGGTGATCAACCTTAATAAGAACTAAACATCGCATAGTAAGTAAAAAGATAGGTTTTGACGCAGTAGAAAGTAGTAGCAATGAAACTGCGACCAAAATTTTTCTGTTGAGTTTCAGCCTTTTTTGAACATATAGTGTACTATTTGGGAATTCACCTAAACTAGTTTTTCGCAATTTAGTACAAAATCGATAATAAATATATATATTATATATTAGTATCGAGGACGGTCCGCAGACCAAAGTTATAATTTCATCAACTACTGGTTGACAACTGCTTTAGGCAAGTAACGGGAGAGATTAATTAAGTGTCATATTGAAACGTTTTGGTATAGTTGTTGATTCCGAAAAAAAAAACAACAATGGCGGCAGAACAAAATTTCTGGAGATAGGAGACAAACGGTGCTGGCGACGAAGGAGAGAGATAAGATGAATCTCAAATGAATGGGGTAGTAAAACGAAGGCCATAATCGCGAACAAGTAAGACGGAGGGGGGCGGAGATGAAAACGCCCATAACCCAAGAAAGGGGACGCGCTCCCCCAGGGATTACCCCTCTCCAAACTCCTTTGAACCCAAGGGCCACTCCGAACCCCTACCTCACTCTTCTTAGCCCGGCATCCCAAGTAGTAAGGGAGGGAGCACCTCCCCCACGGGTCGAAACTCCACCATACATGCAAAAAACGGTTGCTTTAGACAACACTTTAAATCTACAGCTCAAGCCTGCTACTGTTGACACTACTACCAAAAAGAAAGTGCGTAGGAATTGGGGTGGGCTCGAACCACATAACCTCAATGAAAGCAAGTGGGAGGGTGCCGAATTACGAAACACCTCCCGTGGGACCTCGACGGGCCCCTACCGATCTCAGAAGACCAAGCCATAGGTCGGCACCAAACCGTCTGCGGCCTAACAACGCTCAAACAACAAACACGTCCTACAGGAGGAGTGTATGGGACATAACACCAACGGCAAAGTGCCCACAGCAGACAGAACACTTCAATATGGTTTACCCAACGGGCGACGATGCCCCACCTCCCTATGATAAGGCATTGCCACCTGGCAATAACACAGCTAAAACCAGGTCCATCTACCCGGAGCATGGCAAGGATACCCTATATGCCTGCCACAACCTTTGGAGCGCCATACTTACCAACTAAATTTGTTTGAACACTGCATTTCCCACGACTCCGGAAAATTTAAAGTTTATTTGGCAGACATCTTTAAGACAAGAATAGGAAAGGCTCTTATACCCCAGATTCATTTCCTTCTTTTGAAACCCACTAAGCTTTGCCATTAAACAAAGTCCAAAAAGATCACTTTTGTGCAAAGTCAGCATCATCGCGATCAAAAAATAGCGAAGCGTAAGAAAATATATAATTCGTCGCGTGATTTGTTTTTTTGTTGCTCGAAGAAATTCTCTTTCTCAAAAATTACTCAAATTTAGATAGACTGTCTTTCCCCAGTAAATAATTTTTCTTACATCCTGAAAATGATAAAGCAGTTCCGGACTTCATGCTGTGATCTTTTATAGAATTATTAGAAGAATGAAGTAGAGATTGCAATTGTTTACTGGATTCGTGCTTAGAATTTGAAAAGACGGTAATTCGAAGTCATCGCTAGAGCGCGGCTTTGCAGACGAGTCTGGATGACAAAGAATCTTCTACTCCAGGTCAAATTAAACCTATTGGTTACTCGGGAAATATGTATTTCATAAATCGTAAATTTAAGAAGAATGATTGCAACAGATTTTAAACGTAGAGAAGAAGCTAGGGTATTGATACATGAGTATGAATTTAAAATGAATGATGCGATTTTTAAAGCTGTCTCAAATTGCATAATGGAGCTTTGTAAAAGGATGAGAAATAGATATGCCAATGAGGGCGCGCACCAGAGGTGTGTTCTGGGCCCAAGAGAAGGAATCGGTGGGAAACAGTGAGGGTTGGAGTTAATAATTCATACGGGAAAATGAAGCCAAGGTATGAGGAGAAGAGAAGGGAGGAGGCGAGACCCGATTACAACTCGTCAAAGGAGGTGGAGATTGAGGTAGCCGCATATACTTTCAAAAGGAAAAGAGAAAATTCGAAGACGGGTATGGTACACTGAGTATACTAGGCACCTTAAAGGATGTCCGCCAGAGCCTAAAGAGAACATATGTGCTGAATTCTTTTGTTGAATGCAGTGGGAACTCGTCCAAGCATGTCGTTGGGTGATTGCCTATTGCCATAAATGTCAGGCAACAGGAGAAGGGACGCAACAAAATGTAGAGAGCAACCAACCTCTGGAGACCACCGCCAGATACCCCGAATGATGGTTCACTCCATACAACAGCAGTTTGATATGGAAAAAGGTGATAATAGCGGAACCCGAGTCTTGACAACCCGAGGCCAGCGAGGGCCCAGACCTTCGTCAAAAGAAGAAAAGGGCGACAACCCCAGATGGGAGGTAAAGACCAACGCGAGAGTGTATATGGCTGAGAGCCAGCCGAGAGATTTTGAGGTGAATGAAGAAGTAGAGTATGGTGATGGGAGATAGAAGAAGCACATTCGCATCCTCAGGATAGGGATGAGAGAATGAAAATTTTACGAATCGGGCAAGGAGAGGAAGAAGAGTGAAAAAAATTTAAAAGATAGGGTGAAGAAGATGGGAAGCGTAGCCAAAAAGAACGAAGTCGTTACAACACATTTTAGGCTGGCGGCACTTTTATACGAATGTCTACCTTGCTCCATCTTTGAATAGTAAGGGAGGTCGAAAGACCAAAGCTTTGTTGACACTGAACAGCGTCAGTACTACACGCCGGCCGCTTCAAGCAATTGGAAAAAGGGAGGGAAACTTTAAAGTAATTCCTCCGAAAAGACCGATTTAAGGGTAATGGGAGTGAACAATAAACGAGGTGTTGAAGGGAGAAATACAATTATATCTTCGGCCTGCATGAGCAACAACTACGTCACATACATTCCAATGAGTGCATAACGATGGAAGAATAGTGGGGACATCTGGTTGGGTAGCAATGTTTGGCTAACATTCCCATAACTTAAAACTCTTTTGACACTAAACATGTCTATCAATGGAGGTAGAGAGATAGAATTCCCGACTCTTTGCCGATCCAGCATCTCGGAAATTGTATTTGGTTAGTAGAAGTTCTGGAGGGAATCTTAAAGTGATAAGGGACCTCAAGAAAAAGAGGAGCAGTTGCCCCCGGCCCGAGGGTCGAGAGGGGGGGGAACAAAGGATTCGAACCAAATTTTCGCTAAACCAATCCGCACGTACTGCGGATAGCACTTTTTCCTAAACGGACCGCTTGCCAGCCTAAATAGCCGGCACGCAACGCGGATCAGCACTTGTCGTAGGGAGGCCGCCCTTGCCAGTTAATAGACTCAACGCGGATAACATCTTTCTCATAGCGCCGCAGGCCATTAAAACGTAAGCGCCGGGATGAACCTCGCTCCAAGGAAGGTCGATTTGCTCGGTCCCAAGAGAGGGAAGAACAACCTCTTCAGTTCGGTCTTCCGAAGAAGCTGCCAGTGCTATCAAGGGAAAAGAGATAGGGAATTGTGCCTTGAAAGGAAAGCTCAGTGGAGCCAGACAAGATGACAAGAGCAAGTGGCGCCTCGCGAAAACCACCCCTCCTCATCGCCAGCGCTGAAATTCCCGAAGGGGGCACAGACCAGACTCAAGCACACTTCCCTCAGCTAGGAAGAAAAGTTGGGCCAATCCGAAGATTGTGAAGGTTTTTTGGAGAGCGATTGACATGAGGAGATGGCCATTTTGATGATGGATGAAGACATTAAGATAGATTGAAGGTAATTGAGAGACTGTTTTAACCTAGTCAAATCAATGCGGGATACCAAAAGCTCCGACCTGCAAACTCAATACTATTTAGACGAGCGGAAGTGTTTAATGACACCAAGCTTTCGACCCCTACCATTGTATTTGGCCAATACAATTAGCCCAGTGAGGGATAACACGGTTTATCCTCAGTTAATTATCAATTAGTACCAATTGATAGCCTGCAAAAGGGTGCGACCATAGGAGATCAGGGTATCCGATAATTAGCAAACAGATCCAGAAGGGCACAGACGTAGAGAGGACACCGAGAGAACAGTTTCTCTAATGTACCACACTGCTCAAAAAGGTCTCACGCAAAGAAAGAGTGTAAGGAGGTGAACCAAGAAGATCATAGAAGAGCAAGATGTCAAAAGCATGCAAGAGAATTGTCTTTCCTCGGAAATCGAAGCACATGGAGGAATGTGCTAGAGCTCCTCATGGACTACCACGATGTATTGGCACTAGATGATGATGTTGTCCCCGTCTGCCCGCTTCAGAAATTTAAGATTGAGCTGCTACCCGATGCCCCTAAGTAATCTTCAAACAATACAGGATGACCGCACCGGTACTCAGCAAGAACACATCGTGATTCAACCGATCTTGCAGCTGACAAAAGGGGTACATTAAAAGGCTGGACAGCCCCGCATTTCTCCGTTACTGTTGTTGGCTAAGAAGAAAGCCCGGACGAAACCAAAGGGTGTGTGCTGGATACAGGTACCTCAACTGCCCATAGCGTTCAGGCACGTGTTCCCATCGCCTCAATTCGACGAAATTTTTACGTCCCTAGGGGGTAACACGGTATTTACGTCCGTAGATTTATTGGACGCGTATAACGCCTTAGAAATAGAGGAAGGGACGCAAAAGTTGATGGCATTTAGGACGAGGAAGGGCCTCTGGTGTCCCACTCGCTTGATGTTCGGACATAAGAAATGCCCTTAGCTTTATGCCCGACGATGACAATGGCCTTGAACCACCTCTTAGGACCCGTCGCACAACGTCTACTCTAGACAAACGTTTGATCTCTGGGCAGGGAACTGGAGGAACGAACAGTTTGAAAATTTAAGGAAAGTACTTGCTGCTTTCAGAGAAAATAAGCTGAGAATAAAATTATCTAAGTGTAGCTTCCTACAATCAGCTGTTTTGTACTTAGGATTCAAGATAGGAAGAGATGGAATTAGCCCAGATCCAGCCAAGGTAGAAACCATGAAGAGTTTCGTCCCTCCTACAAATGTGAAGGAGACACAGAGTCTACTTGGTATTCCTTCTCTTAGTTCGCTTCCTCTATCAAAGGACTTTGCCGCAGTGAGCAAACCTTGTACTCTGATAAAGAAAAATGTCCTTTTCTTTGGACGGAAAACACACAACAAAGCTTCGACACCTTGATAAGAGAAACCTCGGTGGTGCAGCCACACAACTAACTTTTCCTGAGATTATAGCAAGAATTCTTCGTTGAATACAGATGCCATGGTAAAATGTACGGAATAGGCAGGGGTGTTGCTACCAACTGACAGATGAAAGGAAGGGAGAAGCCTATCTTTTCGTGTCCCGGAGACTCAGGCAGTGAAGTTAATTATGATATCGATCGAAAAGGGAGTGTTTATCCGTGGTGTTCTGCCATGCAAAAGTTAAGAACACCATCTTCGCTATAAGGTCACTATCATCCACCGACAACCAACCTCTCTGCTTTGATGCTTTAAAACTAAGCCAGACTCGACCTTTAGCTCGATGGAATCTAGTAAACATTGATTCTCACCCACCATCAGTGTATAAAAAGGAAGAACAGCACGTTTCCCCCGACTATGCTGAGTAGGCAATCAGCATTAATGTGTTTCCTGGTCAAAGAAAAGTCGAAACCAGAGAGCAACAGAGAAAGAGAGACGGAGAGCAGAAACAACAGAAAGTTCCCGGCGAATCGATTTCCGCATTGAGTCCGGGAAAATTTTCTTTAAGAAACACGAAATGTCCACGTGTAGGAAAATTGGTCAAAATGGCCCGATAGAGAATCCCAATACAAACATCCACACACGCTAAAAAAGGCATCTAACTACGCCGGGAACCAGAACCTATCTTGTACATCTGTTCCAGATAGTATATTTACAGTGGATAGACCAGTGCCTCTACGCTCTACTCGCTGGTGGAACACGGTGGTCAGTCTAAAAGAACTGAAAAAGGAGAGTAAGGGGAGAAATTACATTTCCCTGGTTCCAAACAAGTTGTCCAGGAAATACGGAGTCAATGTTTGCGTGCGCCCGAACAAAGGCCTAGACCCCCTGTCGCAGAGATAAATCGATGGCCACTGCCTACACGCCTTTCTCACGCGTTCATGTTGACAGTATTGGAAATTGCCATCTTGTACAGGATCAGGAGCCAAGTACATCTTAGTATTTCGCGACGTTTTAACAACGGTATGTTGAGTAGTGCCTGCAAGTACTAGGACGAGCGAGAATTGCCAGAGCACCAAGAGAGGTCAATATTTAGACAAAGGCCCCTCAGCTTGCTGTGTCTGACAATGCCTGGAATTTACGGCCAGGTGATTTATGGACTTATGTAAGGCGTGTGAGATAAAGAAATAGAAATAATCCTTAGCAAAGCCTCGCCAAAATGGTGTTGACGAAAGAATAAATGCTGAATTGGAATCTTTCTTGCGCACTACTGAATCAAAACCACGACGAGAGTTGGGATAAATACCTAGTTTCCCAAAATCTGCTATCAATTCCGAGCGTATAATCGATTCTATAGGGTCTTCACCTCACTTCCTGTTACATGGTACATAAAGACGCTCCCTACGAATGCCGTGATTAGTACACCTTGTGGAATAAGTCCGAGAAAAGTGAGATTCATTTTCGCGAAGTGAGATACGATAGTAGAGAGAATCGATTATATAAGAGATTTGGCAAGAGAGAAGTTAAGCGGAAACCACAAAAACTTTGGAGCAACAACATAAAAGGGCCAAGCAAAGAGAGTTGCAAGGATCGAGAATATCGTATTCGTCTAGAAGCAGTCCAAACCTCCCCATCAAAAGTCGAGAGCTATGTCCCCAATTTGTGACGGCCGATATAGTTGTCCGTGTTAAGAGGACCTAACAAGTTGATGGTGTGTTGTTTACATTCAGGCCGAGACTTCCCAGTCCATGTGGACAACGCCAAGGTGGTCCCAGCAGAAAAGTTCACGTCGCGAGTCACATTTGACTTATGAATCGAATGACAGTGGAATCCCACGGCCGTGGAAGAAACGTGTTAAGCTCCAAAGAACAAAAAAGGGAAAGAATGGAAAGGCAACAAAGAAGTGACCCAAGAGTCCCTTCAGAGAGAAAAAAGAAGAGGCAAAAAGAGAGAGGAGGAAGAAGAGGAAGAAGAACCGGAAGTATTCCTAACCACCAGAAGACGAAGAAATAGAAGAAATAGATGAAGTGGAAGAACTTCCCGCTCCCCACCAATCAATCGATGTCTCCCATATCTTCGCAAATTCCGTAACGCACAATTCAGCCGGACAACAGTATTTTCCATATTCCGCCCATACCCACAACTCACCAAGAATGCTACAACTCCTTAATTCTACTTCCCCTCCGACCTCAGCCGTACCGAGGTAACGAATTCCTGAGCCAATCAGCCTCCATGCAACAACCGGACCCCCGTGGAACCCGAACCACGAGAAGTAAACCCTGTGAAGAAAGAAGAGTTAGCAGTGAGAATTGTTAGAAGAAGAAGAATATTAGCGTGTATCGCCCGGCAAAGAGCCGTCCAGGCAGTGAATTCAAGTGTTCCACTCCGAAAATTGACTTCCCTAAGACGCCCTCCAACACTGCGGTGGCGGAAGAAAGAGTTCAGACCATCTTATCCCCAAGTTCAGCAAAGAGATTTCCATAGACCCTGTTCAGAAATTTCTCAGGACGCCAGCACAACGAAGCGGAGGTGTACGGAGCCTTATGGTGGACCCCCAAGAACAAATTCCCCTGTGAAATCTCAAATTTCCCCAGTGAAAGATGGCCACTATCCCATTCCCTCGGTCGTAGACACATCTCCTAAGGTATTCATCCCAGATAACAGAAAACAGGACCCCTCTTACAGGCCCCATAATCTGCACTGGTCCTAGAGATTCTACACCCCGAGTAACCAGAAGTCAAACAAGGATGAAGGAACAAGCTTTACAGCAACAGCCCGAGGCAAGTGACCACACGGAGACTACAGCGAAGACTCCTGTCCAGCCTCCACCTGTGAATTGGGATTTGAACTACGCACACGTCCCGTGTGAGGGAAAAACTGTATTTGCCTCCTCGGTTACCTCTCCCAATTCCTGTTATATGCTGTATATTCCTAGATTAAGAGAAAATCTGTAGTTTGTAGGAATGGATTCTTCCTTATCTCTCTTAGGTTCTAAGAAAGGATACTTTAATTTTAAGACCTTGATAAAAGTACATTTCGCTTCGCGTTTGTACTAATTTTTTCTTATTTCTAGTTAAGAAAATACTTAAGTGGATTAGGAAAAAAGCCTAAACCCTGGATTAGACAAACGATCGTATAAATTTTAAGAAAAAATTAGCTGATTAGTTAAACTATAAAGGAGAATGTAATTACTTGCATTACTGAATCATGAGTTAACCAAGCATTTAAGTCTTTAGAAATTTAGTTGGTAGATTTCCAATAAATCTTAGGAATAGATTTAATTCAATTTCTAGTTTTACTCATTTTATATATAAAAGAAACTTTTAAAAAAATATGTTTCACTCTCAGAACAAGGGGGGGACAGCAATTTGTAATCAACCAAAAAAATATACAAAATAGAAAATCCAAAAACTTTTCTAATTAAGAAAACAAAAAAAATAAGTAAACAAGTAAGTAATAGCTAAGTAAATAAGTAATATGCTACAGTAAAGCAACTACATGCTAGTAAGTATAGTGAAAGTAATCATCACATAACTAGTAAATAAACTTTGAAGTAATACTAAGTAAGCAACTAATGCTAGTAAGGTTAAGGAAGTAAATATCACTAAATGTAATAAACCATTAAGTATTAAGCAACATACAACTTTGAGTTTAAAAACACTTTTAGATTTTAAGCCAACTAAATTATAATTAAGAAAACATTTAGTTTAACAATAAAACGCGAACGCTTAACTAACGCAATTAATTTTAAAATATAATCTAAATATATTTTTTGAAATGCAATTTCAAAAACAAGAAAAGTTAAAGTATAATATTTCAGAAAGGAATTCGGCAATTACCGCAGCTTGTTGCCTCATCATTGTATCAAACATGCCAAAGCAACCTCATAAATAAAGAAGAAACGAAGATTCTACCTGGTTTAGTTTATATCGTCAGGAGAAGTCAACTTCCATAGGAAGGATACCTCGACTTGATTATTCTCCTTTAGAATGTCCCCATACAGACATAAAGAAAGCTATCATCAAGAGCGACTAGAACTGTAACCGAGACGGTCAAAGAATCATTTCTACCATCGTTCGAATTGGAACCATGTTTCTAAATCGTTTCAACACATCAACGACTCACCATCGGGAAATCAAACTTATGACCATTCGACGTAAAAAGTACAGTCCCAGAAATTTGA
>JABUQX010020940.1:5000-17411 GCA_015478945.1 Trachelipus rathkii
TATGCATTATTTTTGCACTCATATAATTATGTTTAAGTTTTTTTGCAGGTGTTTTGAATCCACAAAAATAGAAATTTAATCGCGTGAAAACGAAACCGGGCTTTTTAATGTAAAAAATGTGGGAAAATCCCTCAGAAAAGCCATATTTGATACAAACAAACAATAAAAATTAAGAATTTGTTCTAAGTTTATAATGCTTTCATGCTTTCTTTTATCCATTCTTCCTATTTTAACTACCTGCAGATTCTCAAAATACATTCGTAAGTCAGAAATATAGACAACAACAAAAACAACAACTTTCAGCATTTCTCTGTATCTTCAATAAAGACATTGATTCTTTTAATTTGTTTTTTTTGAAGACCCCATCGCTGACCCAGGTAATCCGCGGGCCACAGGTTACGGACCACTGCTTTATCATAACGTATGTGATAAACGATTCTGAGTCGCGTGGTGTAGGTCCGGGGTTTGACCCCCGGAGAGCAACTCTCTAGTTAAGTTAACCACATCGGTAAAGGCCCAAAGCCCGTGAGGTTTTATTTTTGTAATAAAAAACAGCTTAAATTGAAGTATTAAGTCCGTTTTCATACTATAACAAAAGCTTTCGATTTTCATTTGTTTATAATTGTGGAAAGATCTTTAGTCCATCGTGAATTAATAGACCATTTGAGATCATAAATCTTCATTTGAATATTTGTTATAATTTCAAATTATGAAGCATCAAATTTTTTTTTCTTTCACTCCTCGAAGGGTACAGTAGTAGGGGAGGGATATTGTTCGTGTTGGTCATTTTGACCACAGCAGCCAGGAACCTACCTGAGGCATTTTTGAGCCCCATTTTTTACCTTTTTTGACCTTTTTGGGCTTGACCTTTTTGGCCTTGACTTTTTTGAGCCCAAATTTTTTACTGGCCTTGACTTTTTTGGGCCTGACTTTTGGGATTTACCTTTTTTTTCGAACCAAACTTTGATTCTTCCATGGGTCATTTTTGGCCCACGATTTTTTGAGAACCTAATTTTGGCACCCTATTTTTTGGCAAACCCTAATTTTTTGGAGCAAAATTAGCACCCTTTCGAAGAAAGGGTGCGCCAAACGGTTGCGTCAGCAACCGTTGTACGTATTACCCCCCTATTTTACGCCCCCTATTTTTTTCGACCGTGGGCCATTTTTACCCCAACGGTAATTTTTGATCTTCTTTAGGGGTCTTAGCCCTAATTTTTTGAGTCGTTACCTTGTGACCATGAATATTTCGACAACCCTTTTGAGTTTCATGGGTCAATTTTAGCCCACCCTAATTTTTCCACCAACCTTTGGTATTCCATGGGTCAATTTTGGCCACGCTAATTTTTGCCACTCGTGGCCCACCGTACAGTATTTCGTTCCTAACTTGTAGCATTGTTGGGACTACCATAACTTGAAACCTACACACGTGCGCGTGCGCAAACACCACACACACACCCACACACAACACACACACAACACACCACATTCATTATTTACACATTCACCTATGACACTTACATTACATTACACTACATTACATTACATGTCCTAATTTTTTCGGCAACCCTTTGGTCTTCCATGGTGCAATTTTGACCACGGTAATTTTTGGGCTTCCTTTAAGGGCTTACCTATTTTTTGACGTGTTTACCTTGTTTGACCATGATATTTCGTCCTAATTGCCATATACATGGGTCAATTTTGACCACGCTAACTTGCTCAACTTTGTGGTTCCCAATCACCGTAAGGTATGTCGTGATGTTCTATGAGTATTAGATGAGTGCCAGGTGAAGTGCCAGGTGAGTGCAGGTGAAGTGCCAAGTTGAGTGCAATGAGTTGCAATGAGTGCCAGTAGAGGTGCCAACATTATGCCAAGTGGAGTGCCACAAGTGCAGTGAGTGCCACATATGCCAACTGAGTGCCACTTTTTTCAAGCCTTTTCTAGCCTCCCCTGAGCCTGAATAGCCCTAATATGGTGTCTACCTAGGTTATAGGTATGAGGAATCATTGGTGTATGATACAATCTGCTCGAAAAAATGCTTTTTTCCTTACTATGAGTTGTAATTTATATAACACTTTAATCACTTACATCCATAGACACTTACATTAACCATATACACTCTACATCACACCACACAGATACCTTACAAGCTTTACACTCCACATCGATATTTTGATGCCTCAACTTTGATGCTCAGCATTGATGCTCAGATATTGGCTAAGCATTGATGGCCCAGCATAAATGTCTTCGCATTGATGCTCACTTCTGAAGGTTCATCTTGATGACTAATCTTTGTGACGTTCATATTTGATACCATCATATTGATGATTATCTTTGATGAAATCCTTTGATGGCTATCTCTCCCACATCAATAGACAGAGTTTAAATATTTATGTCTTCCAAGATCTAAGGAGTTCACCAGGGCGCAGCAAGCCTCCTCCCCGCAAAGGCCGCACCCACAGCTGCGACCAACAGCGCGAATGAAAAATATATTTCTATAGTTCATTCACTTTTTATTTCATACTTTAACATTTCAAAGAATTTCGTTTCAAATATACTACGAGTCATCCATTTTATTTATTTTTAACATTTTATTAAACATTTTATTCGAAACTAAAACTGTAACTCATTAAGACCTATTATTTTAACAATATATTTGTTAACATTATTTTTACTTAATACTTATTTGACTTAATATTTTTAATTTTTAATTTTAAAAAGAATATGTATGTAGAAGAAAAATTCAGAGTTTGTATTATCAACATTCATTTTTACTACATTTTGTACGAAATTTTATTAAAAATATACTTTCATACCTTTCAACCAATTGGGCTAAAGTAGATTTACCACCTCCAGATATACCAAGCTTTGTTGTAATGTTTACTGCTTTTACTTTCTTGCTTTAGCTGCTTTAATCATGTTTACTGCTTTACTCATGTTTTGCTTTTACTCTCTGCTTTACTGTTTTAACTCTCTGCTTTACTGTTTTAACTCTTTGCTTTATTGCTTTAATCATATATTTATTAATTATGTATTTCTTTATATTTTGATTTTTGTGTTATACTTTTTATTTTATTTCTCATTTTTATTTTTGTTATTAATACTTTTTTATTTTTTAATTGTAATGTAAGAATAAAAACACGAGTTTCGATTATATAAACATTTTATTTTAACTAAATCCACGAAAATTTATTAAAAATAACTTTAATACTTAAAGATTCTCTCATTTAAATGTTGGGTGTTATTACCTAACCTAGGGGATTGTATGCCTTTGTTTACTGCTTTTACTGTTTAAACTTTCTGCTTTTACTGCTTTACTCATGTTTTACTGCTATTGAACTTTTGTTTACTGCTTTAACTCATGTTTTATGCTTTAACTTTCTGCTTTACTGCTTTAACTCTCTGCTTTTACTGCTTTAACTCATATATTTATTCTTTGTTTTCTTTTCTATTTTTTATTTTTGTTTAACTTTTTATTTATTATTTCTATTTTATTTTGGTTTTTAATACTTTTTTTATTTTTAATTTGTAATGTTAAGGAATAAAAACACAGAGTTTCGGCCAATATTTAAACATTTATTTAATAAATGTTACGAATTTTTAAAATATACTTTACAACCCTAAAGCAAGTAAGCAGTAAAACATAGAGGTGTTACCAAACACCTAGGGGGATTAGTAGCCTTGTTTTACTGCTTTACTGCTTTAACTTTGCTTTACTGCTTTAACTTCATATTTTTACTGCTGTTTAACTTTCAGTGTGTATAATATACTTTTGCTTTACTGCTTTACTTTCTGCTTTTTACTGCTTTAACTTTTGCTTTACTGTTTTAACTTTATGCTTTACTGTTTTAACTCATATTTTTATTAATTTATGTTTTTATTTTGTTTTATCTTTTTATTTATTTTATTATTATTTTTCATTATTTTATTATATTTTTATTTTTTATTATTGTATTTTTATTATACTTAGTGTTATTCTCTTCATGCCTATTGTTATTATTTTTTAGAACACCCTACCCACACAACCACACACAACACACACACACACAACACACACCACACACTACACTTTACACTTACACACTTCACTATGAACACTTATACACATTCACTTGACACTTACATTTACCATAGCACTTACATTTTACACTTATACACACGATTCACACACAAACACACCACACACACACACTTACACTTTACCACACATCACTATGTACTTAATACAACATGCACTATGACCCTTAAATTTGTCCTAGACACTTACATTTTACCTGACATCAACACAGTTTACTTACACTGACACAGATTTACTTACTACAGCAGATTTACTTACACTCACACAACAGATTTACTTAAACCCACAGACTTACTTCACTTGCACACAGTTTACACACCAACACACCCACACCCACCCACGCACACTCACTTACACATAATAACGTATTATTTATTAAACTTTATGTTTTCAATTAAAATGTTACATTATCTTACTTCTTCAAGATGTGAATCCTTAGGTCTGATAAAACTTCTATTGAATAAATCAAAACATATCTTTTGACAAAGAATTTATTATTAACTGTTAATATTATTTGTTATAATTTTATTAACAAATAAGTTTTTAAAATAATTTTACTAAAATTTATGAAAATTTTATTAAAAAACATATATTTTACGTACCTTACAGCAATAAATCAGTAAGGTCAGCCCCCAGCACCCCTCTAACCAAGCTATGCCACGTGTTGTTCTATTGACTTACTGCTTAACGAATGGAAATTGTCATGTATAAGTATAAAATTACAATAAGTTCTTCTCTGCTAACATAACATGTATTATTATTAAAATCATTCTAAGTTTTTATTAAAAAACAATTATTCACTACATTTATATTATTCACTCGATGTTACTAAAAATATTTTCAAGTTTTTTAATAATTTGGGTTTTCATTTTTATTATATTATTATCTATGTACATTGACAACCATCAGAGAAACACAAATACCCGCACTCCTTACAGATACCGAAACTGCTCTCTCTCTGTAAATGTGTTAGAAAATAAACACGAAAACTAGGATTAAATTTAGGATAATCCTTTATGTAACCCGGGGCGATTTAAGAGGCTAATCTCCAGGTCAAAAAAATAATATAATACAAATAGACTATTTTCTATGTAATGTGGTGCAATAACTACTACATTAGGCCTAAATTTAGGCCTAAATTTAGGATAATCCTTTATTGTAAAAGACGGGCTAATTTATCCTAAAATGATATTCCCATACTTATTATAGACAAGATCATTATATATTATTCTTTTTATAAATATATTTCCACTAAGAAATGCTGGATCAGAGTAAGTCCTTTTAAGCAGGTCAAAAGGACAAAAATTGTTTACCTCTACTTAGTGATTGGTGGGGTAATTCTTATCTATATGATCTCGGATCTGTGATTGTCGAGATTTTTTATCGTCTTTTGAAAATTAACTTTGTTCTTTTAACTTGTATTTGAGAAAGGTGTGTGTTATATATTAATTCTTATAATAGACCCAAAACCAAACTTCATTATTACCAAACAATCAATAGTCATATTTAGCTGATTAAGTGCGGTGACAGTTATATCTTAGATTTGTAATTAAAGTGTTTTTAATTTCGTGGTAAATCATTATTCTATAAATAAATACTTACATTGAGGAAATGAATAATTATTAAATTTTCACTAGAAATATACTTGGAAGTATTTCATCATCAGAAAATACCCCAAATAGCATGACTCAGATTGAGCCCCATCGCAAAGCGGCAGCCAACCCGCACCGCAGGTGGCGTCCCGCCGAGTCCCGCCCGCCGCGATGCTCCCGCAAAACGGAATCACAATAATTTCCAGCAAGTTCCCGACCGCGCGTAGCCGAACCGCACAACAAAGGCGCAAATATTATCAGACAAGCGAATGAAAATAGATATAAATTCAAAATAAAAAATAAAATATAATAATATGTATTATATATATATTAAATAATATATATAATATAATATATATATAATATATATTGTGTGTGTGGGAGTGTGGAGTGTGTGAGTTAAGTGTCTTTATTGTGTATTTTGCAAATGTGGAATAAGAGAATTTAAGATGTAATGTAGAATGAATATTAAGATGTAGTGTAAGGTTTACTATATGGTAAGTAACTGACTTTAGAATGAATCATTAATAATAGGTGGTATCAAAAAGATGACGAAACAATAACAAGAAAAGACGATACAATCAAAGACGAACACAGATAAAGAACAATCAAAGCTCAAAGTTAAATATAAAGTATGAGACACAAGCAATAGGCACAAAAGCGAGGTTCAAGTTGACGGCATCAAAGCTGAGACATCAAAAAGTTGAGGCATTCAAAATGAGCAGTCAACAGATTAGAGAGAAACAAAGGCGGGAGGCTCAAAGATAGGGACATCAATATGCGAAAGGCGAGTGGGAATCGTCAATGTGATAAGATGTGACTATGTGAATGTGTGTTAGTGTGAGATAGATATAGAGATGTGATAAGTGATAATGGTGTGTTCCTAAAAATAATAAATAAAATAAGAGATAGAGATAAAACTAATCTAAGTATATAATAAAATAAAAAATAAAAATGTATATTAATAAATATTACGTAATATAATGTAGAAGTGAAGTGTGCAGTGAAGATGTGTAGTGTGATGTGTGTAGTGTTTGTGCTGATGATGTAGTGTGAGATAGCATGTGTTGTTACTAAAATAATACAAATATGCATGGAAGTAAATAAACTTAAGTAATATAATGAAATAAATAAATGTTTTTAAATAAATTATACAGCTATATGTAGTAATGGTGTATTATTTAAAACGGTAGTGTGTATGTGTGTGTGTATGTGTGCGTGAGTGTGAATGTGTAAATACGTATGAAGAGTGCACAAATAACTTTAAATTAAAAGTTTTTAAGATAAGTTATAATAATAAAATAAAATAAATGTTTTAATAATATATCGTTATATGTGTTAAGTGAGGTGCGGGATGTGTGAATAGATAGTGTGTTGTAGATGATGTGTGTGATAAATCGTAGTGCGCTGGTGTAGTATGTGAAATGTTCTAAAATAAAATTCAGCGCGGAAATATTGCGCTGCAGGGCGCACGCGGCGGGCGGAGAACGCGGAAATATTGCGCAGCGGGAGCACGCGGCGGGCGGGGACGAGGCGGGACGAACCTTTGCGGGTGCGGGGTTGTCTGCCTTTGCGGGTGGGGCTCATGCTGAGCCCTGGTGATTAGCTTATGAAACAGTGAATTAATTATTATCTATTCTGGTTAATATTTATTGGCCATCCATTGTAAGTATTTCTATAAATTTTCATTTACACTTAGTAAAAATAAAACACTTTAATACAAATTCAGATATTGAACTTGTGCACCGATTAACGCTAAATATGACTTATGATTTTAAAAATGAGTTTTGGGTCTAAAAGATAATAAAACACACCTGCTCAAATACAAGTTTAAGAACAAAGTTAATTTTCAAAAGACGATAAAATAATTCGCGACCAATCACATACGAGGTCATATAGAGAAGGATTACCCCGACCAATCACAAGTAAGGAAAAACATTCCTTTTTACCGCTTAAAAGGATCTTACCGATCCAGCATGTTTCAGATTGGAAATATATTTATAAAAATAATATAAACAATTGATTCTTGTCTATACGGAAATTACCTTTTTGACCTGTATTAGGATTAAATTAGCCCGTCTTCAAAGAGATTATCCAATTTTTGGGCCTACTTAGGGCCTTATGTAGTTATTCGCACACATTTTACAGGAAAAACGGTCAGTTATTGAATATTTATTTTTGACCTGGAATGTAGGCTTAAATCGCCACGGGTTACAAAAAGGATTATCCTAAATTAGACCTTAAAGTAGTTATTTCAAACACACTTTACAGAAGAGAGGATCAGTTTTCGGTATCTGTAAGCTGGAGTGCGTTGTGTTGTGTTTTCTCGTGTATGGATTGTCACTGTACATAGAAGATATAATAATTAATAATAAAGAAACCCGAATTATTTAAAAACTTTGAAATATTTTAGTTACATCGAGTGAATAATATAATGTAAGTGAAATAATTGTATATTTTTAAATAAACTATAGAGATTTTTAATAAATTACATGTTATGTTAGCGAGAAGAACTTATTTTTGTTATTTTTTATATACTATTACATGGCTAAAGATTGATGTAAAGCGTAAGTTCCAAGAGACAAAACGTGGCATAGGCTTGGTGTAGAGGGGTAAATCATATTAACCAACAGGTTTATTCACTTTAATTCAAGTAAATATGTTTTTATAAAATTGCAATAAATTTTTCACCTTATTTATTTTAAAATTGATTGTTTATAAATTTATAAACAAAAGTTTAACAGTTAATAATTAAAATTCTTTGTTTCAAGATAATGTTTGACTTTTTTATTGACCTAAAACACTTTTGAAATAATTTTATTGTATTTGAATGAGTAATATAAATGTACGTGTTTTATTAAAAATTTAAATGTTTTAATAAATTATACGTTTATTATGTGTAAGTGAGTGTGCGTGCGTAGTATGTGTGTGTGTGGTGTGTGTGTGTGGTGTGTGTGTTGTGTGTGTATCTGTGTGGAAGTGTAAGTAAATCTGTGTGTGTAAGTAAATCTGTGTAGTGAGTTGTAAGTAAAAAATCTTTTGTTTTGGTTTGAAGTGTAAGTTAATCTGTGTCAGTGTAAGTAAATCTAGTGTGTGAAGTGTAAGTAGTAAGTGTAATTGTCTGGGGAGAGATGAAAGGGACCTAATGAAGGCGTGTGTAATATGTGTGTGTGAGTGAATGTGTGTATAAGTGATAGTGTGTGTGTGTGTGTGATGTGTGATGTGTGTGTGTGGGGACCCAATGTGTATAAGTGTAATGTAAGTGTCTATGAGTAGATGTAAGTTATAAGTGTTATAGTTAATAAGTGTCATAGTGAATGTTTGTATAAGTGTAAGTGTATGTGTGTTGTGTAGTGTGTGTGTGGTGTGTTTTATCTTCGCCACTCATATCGGACTTTCCTCGATCCTTCCCAGTTCATCAGTGTGACTCGCTCCAGCCTCCTCACACCTTCTCCCACCCTCCCCTCATGCCATGCTAGGCACCGTCACATCGACACAACGTCGATGGGTACCGCACTAGATCCCTGTGTGTGTGTGTGGTGTGTGTGTGTTGTGGGAATAATAATAACAATAGGCAAGAAGTAAATAACACTAAGTATAATAAAATTAAAATAATAAAATAATAAAAAATATAATAAAAATAAATAAAAATAATAAAATAAATAAAAAGTATTAACAAAATAAAACATATAATGTTTAATATATGAGTTGAAACAGTAAAGCAGAAAGTTATAAACAGTTAAAGCAGGGAGTTTAAGCGTAAAGCAGATAAAGTTAAAGGCAAGTATAAGCAGAAGGTTACAAGCAGTAAAACAGAAGTTAAAGCAGGTAAAACATGGGATTAAAGCAGTAAACGCAGAAAGTTAAGCAGTAAAGCAGTTAAAACAAAGGCATATAATCCCTAGAGTGTTAGTAATAACCCATCTCTCATTGTTTTATTGCTTTACTGCTTTTAAGTATAGGAAAATGTATATGTTTTTAATAAAAATTCGTACATGAATTTATTAAAATAATAATGTTTAATAATTGGCCGAAACTCTGTGTGTTTTTATTCTTACATTACAAATTTAAAAATAAAAAAAGTATTAAAACAAAATTTAAAATGAAAGAATCAAATAAAAAAAGTATTAAACAAAATAATAATATAAAAAAATATGTTAACTAATATATGACGTTACAGTAAGCAGAGAGGTTAAAAGAAGCAGAAGAGCATGTAAAGTGACATGAGTTTAAAGCAGTAGTTAAAGCAGTAAAGCAGAAGAGCAGTAAAACATGAGTTAAACAGTACTGAAAGCAGAAGTTTAACTCGTAATAGACAGATAAAACAAGCATACTAATCCCCAGTGTTTATAGTAATAACACCTCTTATTGAATGAAAGTGAAGAGATAAAGAAGGTACGGTAAATATATTGTTTTATAATAAAATTTTCGTAATTTTATTTAAAATAAAGTTATATAACCGAACTCTGTATTTATTAAAAGTAATATAGGCTACACAATTAAAAAATAAAAAAGTATTAAAACAAAAAATAAAATAGAATAATAAATAAAAGTATTAAAACAAAATAAAAAATATAAAGAAAATAATTGTTAATAATATACATGAGGTTAAAGCCGTAAAGCAGAGAGTTAAAACAGTTAAGACAGAGAGTTAAAACGTCTTTAAAGCAGAGAGTTAATAGCAGTGTAAAACATTGGTGTAAGGAGTTAAAACATGAGGTTTTTAAAGCTTCAGTTTAAGCAGAAGTTAAGCAGTTAAAGCAGTAAACCAGCATACTTAATCCCTAGGTGTTAGGTAAATTAACACTACTATGTTCTTATGATTTAAAATTAGTAAATTAAGTATTGTTATGTTTTTTATAAAATTTCGATACATTGTAGGATCTAGTGAATGCTACTGTTTATATATCAGTCACTCTGAATTTTTTTCTTCCTTAAATACAATTTTTAAAAATTTATAAAATTAAAAAAAAGTATTCCGTAAAAGTATTGAGTAAATTAAAATGTTAAAATTATATGTGTTAATAATAGGTCTGTAATGAGTTACAGTTATTAGGTCGCGAAAATGTTTTTAATAAAATGTTTAAGTATGAAATAAAAACTGAATGACTTATAGTATATTTGAAACGAAATTCTTTGAATAGTTTTAAATGAAATTAAAAGATGAATGAATTATAGTTATATATATTTTTTCATTCGCGCGGCGGGTCGAACCTGCGGGTGCGGGGCCTCCATCCTTTGCAGGGGAGGGGGCTTGCTGCGCCCTGACGGTCAGCTCCTGGAATAAAGATTTCTTGTAATATTTAACTCTGTATCTATGATGTGGGAAGAGATCAAGGCATCAAAGGTGATTTCATCATAAGATGAATTCATCATATAGATGGTATCAAAGGATGACGGTCACAAGATGAACCTTCAGAAGTGAGGATCAATGCTGAGAACATTTTATGCTGAGTCGGCATCAGATGCTATTGAGGCAATAATGCTGAGGGCATCAATGCTGAGGCATAATTGAGGCATTTTACAACAATTCAGAGTTATTGAGATGTAAAGTTGTAAAGTGTATCTGGTGTGTGGGTGTGCAGTGTAATCTGTATATGGTTTAATGTAACGGTGTCTATGGAGGTGTAAGTGTTATAGTGTTATAAAATACTTAACTATAGTAGGAAGCCATTCTAGCAGATTGTAATATCCACCAATCGAATTCCTCTTACCTTATAACCTAGGGGTAGACACCTCTATTATATTCTATGATCAGGTGAGGCTAGAAAAGGCTTGAAAAAAAGTGGCACTCAGTTGGCACTACGTGGCACTCAGGGCACTCACTTGGCACTTATGTGGCACTCACTTGGCATCATTGGCACTCACGGCACTCGCTTGGCACTACCTGGCACTCACCTGGGCACTATCTAATACTCACTAGAACTCATTCAGATACTTCTTACGGTGATGGGAACCATCAAAGTTGAAAAATTGCAGTGGGTCAAAATTGACCCATGGTACATGGCAAGGTTAAGGACGAAAATATCTATGCGTCAAACAAGGTAAAGACGTCAAAAAATAGGGCTAAACCCCTAAAAGAAGCAAAAATATTACGTGGGTCAAATTTTGACCCACGGTAAGACCAAAGGGTTGGCCGTGTGTTTGCTGTACGGTTCGTGAAATAAGTGTAAATGAATATGTGTATATGGGTACTGTACAGTGTCATAGTGAATTGTGTGTATAAGTGTCAGTTGTGTGTGAGTGGTGTGTGTTGTGTGTGTGTGTTGTGTGTGTGCACGCGCACGTGTGTAAGGTATTCAAGTTAGGGTAGGTCCATACATGCACAAGTTTCGGAACGATATGGATAAGCGGGTGGGCCACGATGTGGGCAAATTAATATAGGCGTGGGAGCCAATAATGACCTGGATTACCAAAGGGATTGGTGAAAATTACAGGGTGGGCTAAATTGACCCATGGAAGACAAAGGGTTGTTCGGAAAGTTTATATGGTACCAAAACAAGTAACGACAGTCCAAAAATAGGGCTAAGTGACGCCTTAAAGGAAGGATTCAAACAATGTACCGTGGGCAAATATTGGCCCACGCGTCGAAACAAATAGGGGGCGTAAAATAGGGGGGTAATTCGTACAAATGCCGGTTGCTGACGCAACGTTTGGCGCACCTTACTTCATAAAGGGAGGCTAAAATTAGGGTTGCCAAAAAATTAGGGTTGCCAAAGAATTAGGGTTGCAAAAAATTTGGG
>JABUQX010020941.1:0-12500 GCA_015478945.1 Trachelipus rathkii
TATTATATTATATATTTTCTAGCTCAGCCTTTGAAAAAAAAATGTGTTTCATTTAGTATATATGGGTATGTACAATTTATACAAATAAGCAGTAGACTGCCTATAATGTATCTTAATATTATTTGGAGATGATAATATAGTTATTCGTAGTGTAGAGTAATATATATAGGTAGTACTTATAAATATTTGTTTATATCTTACCTATAATATTAAATCCTGTTATATATTATTAATTAGTATAATTTATTAATTTTATATAATTAGTAAATATTAATATTTTTTATATAATATAATAAAAGAGCTTTGAAGCATTAATATATACCAAATATAATGAAAACAGAAATTTCTTCTAAGATTTAATATTATGCACACCTTGTTTTTTATCTGTTTGTGATGAATATTCCGAGGTTCGTGATAGGATTATAAATAACCACTCTACATATAATTGTTTCTATGGTAGAGTAAAGAGAAACAGCAAAATGTCTTGAACCAGAAATGTTTACTGTTCAACGCTATACCAATTATGTAATATAGAGACATAAAGTTTCTTTGCTTTCTACTATACTGTGAGAACACCTGTTAAATAAAATAAAATTATATATGATCTACTCTTTTATACAAGAGTTTCGCTGGACTATTCAAAGAGAAAATTATCATTATTTTATATCATGAACATTTACTATGATACTATTTTTCACTATCTATATGTATATACTATATAATATATATATATATAGGATTATTACTTGTTATTATTTATATAATATAATTATACTATTTAACCTATATTATATATATAAATATATATATATATATATATTATATATATATATTACCAATTCTAGTAATAGTCTTTGAATCGGGCAGAACGGCAGCAAGTAAAGTTCCATCAGCTGACACAGAGACACTGTGCATCGAAGTGAATTCCTGCACCTTTGAGTACTACAATGTCTACTGTAATATCTTTAATAGAGAAATAAACAATGTTAATATATTATCTTGAATATATATTATAATTTCTTATATATAATATTAAAGTATAATTACTATACTTTTATATTTCATATCCTAATTATATTAAATAATAAACATTTGATAATTTATTTGATATTATATTAATTGAATTTAAATTAATCTAAAATATATATATATATATATATTACCTAAATTATTATTATTAATTTTATTATTATATATTAATAACAGGCTTTTAATGTGGTTGACTCCAAGAGCGAAAATCAATAATTAATGGTATCGTTATTTTTAATAATTTTAGGGTAAAAACATTAACTAATAAACCAATTTAACCTAAACTAATTCAACTGCGCTAACTAACTTAATAAACTAATTTTAACTAACTTAAACTAATGGAGTAAACACTTTTAAATGTCCACTTAAGCTCAGTATCAAGTTTTTATATATATAGGTAAAAATAATTATAAATATATATAGGTATATATTTCTCATGAATAGTTATATTATATATAAATATAATAGTACAAATTTATTCATCATAATAATATGAGGTAATAATATATCCAGTATAATATAAATAAAGGATTATATATATTTAATTTATCAGGAGTTAAATTCTCATTGCCTTGCTTAGCATGCACGGCGCATGCTTAAAAGAAAAGTAAATATAAAATTAAATTATGATTGTCAGAATATTGAGTGTTTTTTGGAATCAAAAATGAAACCCACATTTTCAGCTAAAAATAAATTATAATTTTAAAGTCATTTTTGTTCACATATACGTGCAGTCAACCAAACCGATGGAATAATTTAAAGTTAATTCAATTTAACGATTGCTTGCGGAGCTAGAGCGCTTTTGCCTTTCTTTTGAGATTGTATACCTCGGAGATTTATTCTTGGATCAAAGTCAGATTAGTGAGCTCTGACTGATTTATTATACTCATGAGGCGATATAACACCTCATGATGTGACGCGCGAGTAGAACGTCTCTCGTACAATAGTTGCAGTTTCTTCTTTTTTAATAATTCGTATACATAATTCTTCGATTTTCCTATATTTATTATTTTAAGAAGTATGATGAAGAATTATGATTTTTTCTATAAAATCTATTTATAGCTTATTAAAAATTAAAATTTTGAAAGTGGTGAGTATTATTTGTGTTAGTTATTATAAAATACTTATAAAAAGTGGTTGCGTACACTTTCCTTTTACACTATGGTTAATTTATTTAAATTAAAATAAGTGTAATTACATTGCCGAGGATAACATTCTATGTAGGTCATCTTGACGAACAGATAGACTAATCTTTACACTAGACATTTGACTATACACTCTGAGAAGGAAGATATGACTATGATGACTTAAAAATCAGTAAATCGATACTTTGGTATGATAGAGGATGTGTGTAGAGAAGTTTATTCTATAGAGAACAAGAAGAGGCACAGATTTAATTATTTTAGAGTGAAAGATATCCGTGGTAATGGTGATTTCACGTAGTTAGACCATATCAGATTGTCAAGTAAGATTCTTTTGTATATTATATAAAATATACATCAAATTTTATAATATGAGCATAGTTTAAATATATATAGTAATATATATTTTATATAATATTAATATAATATATAATATATATATAATATATTATTTAAATATATTAATTATAATTTATATATAATAATATTATTATTAATATATATTATATATTATATATATAATTATATATTATATAATATATTATAATATATAATATATATATTATATATTATATTATATAGTATTATAATTTATAGAACAACTATGATATCTGTGAATTTAGAGAATAAAGATAAAAAAATTTAACCTTAATAATATATTTTCCGACATGTTTCAATCAAGGCATAATATTCAGATCAGGGAATTTCACAAGATTTATAAATATATAGTATTTTGAGATAGTTTAATAATAATAATATTCTTAAAATAAATAAATTATTACAGGTTTTAGATAAAAATATATCATTGAATTATATTATTATAGTTTGTATATTATATACCCTTAGAATACACTAATTTAGTAATATATTTAAAATAATTATAGAATACTACTACTATACAGTGAGTCCATATAATATTTTATTAATTACTTTCATATCATTATATATCTATAATATATATATAAATATATTAATAATATATATATATTATATATTTATATATATATATATATATATATATTTATATATATCATATTAATATATAATAATTATATTATATTTATACTATTAATATATATATAATTAATATATATTAATATATATAATTATTATATATATATATTAATATATATAATATTATATAAAATATTAAACTAATAAATAGGATCTATCCCATTTTTTTGGCGAGTGTGTACAAAACTATGGAATGTTGGCCGTGTTTGTACTAATTTTTGAAAACTTGTACATTTTGCATGGCGTTAATGTTTATCTCCTGGAAAGTTTCTATATAATACGCATCGATGTCGTTTATATGATAGAATTACTACTGGCTCTGTAATAGGATGACCACAAATGATATTTGAGACAAAACCAGATTGGAGCAAAAACTGTTAATCAACATTCAATAGAGGGTGAGTTGGTAATCCACTTATTCCAAATTGAGTTGAATTTCTATTAGTATTATTACAAAATTTTCATAGAGAGTGATTTGTTTACGCGGATAACTTTAAGTTATCTTTGGACTTTCAATCGCTTTTTCTATAGTTAGGGGTAAATAAATATTACAGATGAAAGAATTTGATTATTTTGCCGAAGAATTGTGTTATAAAAATATTTTCGAAAGCAAATTTTCTCTTTCAGATTGTGGTTGTGATATTAATTATAGGATTATGTAAAACTTGGTCATAAATAAACTTTATAATATAGATATAAAAATTTTATGTTGTGATTTGATACAAAATCTTAATAAATGATATGAGTAAGTTATTAATAACCATTAATCATTATATTTGATAGTAATTGTAGAATAATATTTAATTTATTTATTAATAAAAAATAATAAATTTTAAATCGGGGAAAAGGTTGCGTGGTTTAATCTTCTCAGAAAAAATTTTAAGTTCATTATCATTTTCTTGTATCGGATTTTCTAAGTTAAAATCTGTAAAACTTTGAAAACCTTTTTCTAAGTATTTAAATTAACAATACGTGGTAATAGGGGTTTAAAAGTTTTTTTAACAGAAAATTCTGTTAAGTGAGGCCAAGTGCTCTTACTGGAAATATTATGCAGAAGTTGTGAAATCTATAAATCGAAATTTACCTCTCATACACACATAAACTTTAACATTTAACATTAATTTTCTGAACTTAGGAACTTTTATCTGAAACTTTAGAAAATTTTTTCAGAAAATATGAACTGATTCAAATATAGAACAATACCTATATATATATATAATTATTTTTATATATATATATAATATATATGTATATATATTATATATATTATATACTATATTATAATATTACTATAATAAATAAAATATATATTATATTACATATATATATATAATAATATATATATATGCATAATTCTATCAAAAACGGGCCCAGGAGAAATCTATTGCAATATTCGTAAGAAAGTATTAGACTTACAGAAAAACAATTACATTTTGGAATCAGCATTTATTAAAGTGATTAATATGTAAGGTCTGAGATCATTTCTTCGATACATAACAAACAAAGAAAATAAAACACCCTAAGAATAGACTGAGCCATAATGTATTCAGGATTGGGCATAATAACTCATGCCGACTCTCTAAGATGAGAATAAAAACGACGGGGAAAGGGACATATAGAGATCACAAAACATTTTAAGTTGTGTTACTGCTTGTCCAATCAGCCTACTTATTTGGCTCGAGCATTACTTCACTAAAAATTGGAAGTATGATTTTTCTAGATAGAAACATATAGTTTCCATTTTATAAAGGACAGATACATAGACAAAAAGGGTGTAAATCGAGTAGTCGTGCAATGGGACGACAGGGGGGGGACTCTGAAGGGTGACGCCACAATGAAAACCGTGTCCCGTCTAGAAGGCCAAGAGACCCCGATCCTGAATTATGCAGGTCATACTCGTGGCATATTCGTTAATTTTAAATCATGAAACGAACTTTAACAATATTAGCTTTAAGTACGCTGAATTCCATATGTAATTTATTTTTTTTTAAGTGTTATTTTTAGTAGTATTTTTTTTTTACATGGTTGACAAATTATAGGGTTATTTTATCTGTATTTCAGATTTAAAAATATTGTTAATGGTTTTTCGGTACTGGAGAATTAATATTATATATATATAAATAATATAATTTTATAAATTTATTAATATATATTAAAAAATTATTAATTAGTTATTAATATATATATATATCAATTATATATATCAAATATTAATATATATAATTAAGATTATAAGATAAATCTGTCCCCCTTACCATTATTGAATGATTGTTTTAATTAAAATGTTACTTTTTTTTCATTATGTTTTCATTTATATTTTTATTTTATTACGTTTCATAAATTTTTATTTATTTTATTTTTATTATTTTTAGTGTAGAGAAGGTTTATTATTGAGGCACAAAACTATTGAGTTCTAATATATTAGGAGTACTCTAATATCATGGAATATATACCAGCTAACATAAAAACTGTCAAATCGAATAATATGATATTATTAAAATCGCTAAAATAATCCTGTTATAAGTAACTCATAACTTTATTTACCAATAATTTAGATTACACAAGAAAATACGTATTTAATCATTACAACAATTAACAATAATTTTTAATATGGTTTGAAAATTCTGGGACTATCTAAAAGTCACATTATATTTTATATAATAATTCAATACGAATAATTTTCGATAAGAAAAGATAGTAAAAACTTTGAAAATGTGAAATGCATAATCTTAGCTGATTTTTAGCCGGAGAACTAACACTGTACGATGTCCAAGACGAATTTCAAGGTGAGGTATCATTTCTGGGTATCAATGACCTCATAGCCTAACTTTATATGCTACCCATTATTATATGTTCTATTAATTTATTAGAGATAAGTCACTCTCTTTTGTACTTTATAGTAACTACTTATAAGCACAACACATCATGTTGTCACGTCTTACAAAGTAACATATGTATGTAAAATTAATATTA
This sequence comes from Trachelipus rathkii, assembly GCA_015478945.1. Classification (NCBI taxonomy): domain Eukaryota; kingdom Metazoa; phylum Arthropoda; class Malacostraca; order Isopoda; family Trachelipodidae; genus Trachelipus; species Trachelipus rathkii. The sequence continues at coordinate 6,159 of JABUQX010020941.1, forward strand.
AACATAATTTATGCCTATTAAATAGTATAGTTGGGAATATAATAGCAGTAATACATAAAAATTATTATCAGATTGTATACCACGTAAGACCAGATATTACAAAATATAAATCTACATCATCATTAATCTGTAAGGGAGAAAACGTTAAAAATATTATCGCATATAAGAGATGAACTGAGAATGGCATTTTACTTTGCATACTTTAGCTCATAACGGAAAATATTAGCCTGTGATGGGGTTGGAAGGACTAACATAAAGTCTGACGAAATAATAAATCCTACCTTACATAAAGAACATACACAACCCACCAAATTTCTTAATAAATGACTAAATTATATTCATTATATCTGCAAAGAGGTAAATAAGATGAATAACTTATATTTTCTTCAGTATTAAGAAGAAGAAATTTTATATCCATGAATCAATTAAATACTATTGAATAACTGTAACTCTGGTCCTATTCTTACTTGATTGTTTTGAGAAATATAATTGTTCTTCTGGAGTCATATTTTCTTACATACAATTCTTTCCACTTTCAGAGAACAAAATTAGGTGCTATCCAACCTCAAAAACTGACGTTTACGAAGACCACTGTGTCACAAAATGTTTTACATTGTGTTAGAGATAAATGAAACAGTAGCTTGCGTATATGATAACCAATGGTGGATTGGAAAGTAGATAAGAAATAAGTGTGGAGATACGATGAATTGAGTTTACATTATATTATCTTTATCATCCTTCCGGACCCTCAGAACTTCATTCAAAGATGTCAGAATTGGCTCGAGTGATCGATATGGATCCCAATGAAAATATTTATTTACGTAAAACTTTCTGTGACTTATTAGAAATAAAAATTTTATACTATTACAGGTTACACACAAAAATTATTAACAATACTCAACTAAAGTTTCTCGAGAAGAATTACTCTATCTTCTTTCTGAACAAATCACAGATATCAATACTGAAAGTAAATATATATATATTATATATAATATAATATATATATTATAATTAATTAATTTATATATATAATTAATATTATATAATATATATATACCTATATATTAATATTATTTATCTATATTTAAGTTAATAAATTATTAATATTATATATATTATTAATATTATATAATATATTTATATTATTAAGGATTGTTCAATATATTGATATATAATAATATATATATAGGTTATATATATTAATATTTAAATATATTATAATATATATATATATATATATATATAATATATTAAATTATATATATTATATATAGTTAATATATATATTATATATATATTATTTATTATATTGCGCTGTATTATGTGAGATTATGAGTTACATAAAGATATGAGAGAGAATTTTTCGGAAACTTTAGTTTGAGATAGTTTAGTATAATTTTACTGCACCTGTTATAAATTAGATAAATTTTTATTTCAAGCCGAGAAAGTATTTTCTAGTAAAATAATTTCTCACATTGGATCTACTCACATAGCGTCGATCTCATGAGCAATATTCACTTGAGTAACATTATTGAATGATGTTCTAGGTCCGAAGAGATGATAAAATTATAATTAATGTAAATACATCATCGTTATCCCACATCTTAATATTCTTCCTACCTTTCCGAATCCACCATTGTTACAATTACATATAACGCAAGCTACTGTGTCATTTATATCTCTACACTCTATATATATATAGAACTAAATTTTAGCTGTGCTGACAAAGTGGTCTTCGTAAACGTCAGTTATTAGTTTTTGAGGTTGGATAGCACCTAATTAATTGATTCTTCTAGAAAGGTGGAATAGTAATTTTTAGAGAAAGTTTCTTGTTCCTTAATATCTCAAACAATTATTTCATATCTCGTTTTATACCTTTATCTATTATGTTTTCATTATAAGAATTTATTCCGTCTTCTCATTAACGAAGAAAATTAGTTAATATCGCTAATTTATACATCTTTCCATTAATATAAATCTATTAATTTATAATAACTCTGGTTATGTGAGTATGTGTTCTGTGTGGTTACACATTTTTGTGATAGTATTTTCGTCACTATTTAAAGTTTTTTTGCTCTTTATGTTATAATCATACCTTGGATATATATATATTATATATATAGCTTTGTTGTTCCTCCCAATCACCTACAACAGGCATTTATTGACGCGTTAGGCAAAGATTGACTAAGAAGATGCTTCTATTCTGCTCTTAAAAGCGACGTCTATAAGGTGTTGACAAATGTAACAAAATATTATTCTTTTTATATAAATTTTATACTGTTTACTACCACTTTATCCATCTAGAAAAATATTACTAACTTTTCACTTTTAGGTATTATGTTTATAATATAATTTATAACCTACATTAATGTATATTGGAAGACGTGAGAAATACAAACTGATGTGTTGGTGCTCTCTAATGTAAGTTAATTAAAAGCACAAAAGAGAGTGACTTATTAATTATTACTATTAGTATATAATATCTCTAAATTAAAGAGTTATATGATGTTGAGATATTATAAGTTCTTGTATATGAGCTAATTTATCAGTATGATCCTTCGAATATCGGTGCTTAGTGTACTATACTCGTACAGTGTAAGTCTCACGCAAAATTCAGAGCCTAATAATATTTATAGAATATTCTCTATTAACTATTGGTTGTCTATATAATAGATTCTACTCTCTATTTCTTTCGAGTGTGATACACATATTGTTCCTACGTATTGAATCTTTGAGAACACTATTAATAATAGAGTCGAACTATTTTGAGATATATGCCAATTTTCACATATGGTGACATAAAATACACCTTAAATTTTTTTTTTTTTGGGAGTATTGATTGATTGTAGAGTGATAATAGTGAGGCTTGTAAATTTTTCTATTTAAAATAAAGCATAAATATATCAAATGTAACAATTATTTGATCCATGTGAAAGGACCATCTATTGGAGTAGATAGTATATATGTGGTAGAAAATTTTCTGATTTTTAGCATCTTAACCCTCACTCACCATCAGAGTTATTAAGGTTCAAAGTTACCGATTTTCCGAAAATTCGATTTTTGGACATACAGCAATGGTAAATTTTTTTAATAAAATATTTACCAACTTCAAATAAGATTTATAAGTATTAAACTCACTATTAACTTATAAGTATGTTATACTAATCACACCTCACAAAATTTTATATCGTATAAATTTATTATCCTCATTTAATAATCTAACCACGAAAATTAGAAATTCTTCGTATTTTTTAACACTCAATTATTTCGGATAATACATATTTCAATGAGGTGAAATTATAATTTAATTATTCCCCCAATAAAATACATGAAAGTCCAAATGTTAGGCTATATATATATAGGCTATATATATATATATATTATATATAATATATACTATATATATTATATTAATATATAATATTATATATATATATATATACTATTATTATATATATATATAATATATATATATATATATATTATTAATATTATATTATATTAGTGATGTAGGGCGATTATGAAATTTTTGCCGACTGACATGACGATGACGATGCGAAAAAATATGCCGATATTGACGATGACGATTAATTGAAAAAAAACTTTTTAAAATTTCTTTCTTCCTCTCTCTCTTTCTATCTTCTCTATCTCTCTCTCTCTCTCTCTCTCCTCTCTCTCTCTCTTCTATAATATATTAATATATATATATATATATATTATATAATATATAATATATATATATAATATATTATATATATTATATATATATATATATATATATATATTATATATATAATATATATATAAAAGGCTGTAGAACAGGAGGGTAATGGGTTCAACCTCCCGAAATTTTTTTAGCAACCAAAATATTGTTATTCCTTAAGTCTCATAATAATAATAATAATAATAATAATAATTAATAATAATAATAATAATAATATGAATAATAATTAATAATAATAATTATATAATATAATAATAATAATAAATAAATAGTTAAATCAATGAAAATGAAAAGTATTTATTTAATGGAAAATGGGAGACATGTTTGGGTCGCGTAAGATTATCTAGGTCAAGTGCTGTTCCTCATACATGTATAAATATTTAGACCAGGGACTTAAATGTAAGGTTTTCCAAGTTTGCAGATGATAGCAAATTGGCTACCTCAATAAGGATTATTGATGGATGTATAAAGATTTATAAAGATATAGGACGGAGGCTGTAATCGTTGATGGGATGAGCAGGTTCATTCTCTTCTTTCAGATAATTTTTCTTTCCTCATTCATTCCTTCTAAAACTAAATCTTTCTTCCTCATAAATCCTATGGTTCGATGCGTGGGCTATTCTCTGGCCATTTCAGGCTAGAGACAGTTGCCTATGCGAGTGTGGAAAAATTCTGTTCTCCTATCATCACTCTGCTAATTTTCATTCAGCACGAAATCGTTGACAGGGATACTTCTTCGACGAGCAAAGCTGGCTTTCATCAAAGGAAAGTGCGCTAACCTCCTTGGTTCTCCTTACTGACAAATCTTTCATCTCTAGCACTTCTGTAAATCTCCCTTTCCTCCTCTTATTCGATCTGATCATTGTGTTGCTAATTCCCAACTGAAAAGGCTAATCTTTTCGGCCCCTAGCTCAACTATATTCTCTATGTCTCATACTAGCACTTTCCCTCAGTCAGTGTTGGAACCTCTCACATGTCCACCTATTCCGAAAAAAGGAAGGCCCCACGCTCTGATCCTTCTAACTATTGGCTGTAGCTTCACTTGCTTGTATTCTAAGATCTTTGAAACCCTTCTTCACTACTTCTTAGAATCATCTGGAAAACTCACTCCGATCTGCCAAGTACGGCTCTCGTCTGCACGAAGTCTATTGGCGATATACCCTTCCTATCAAACGATTTTTGGTTTTTTCGCTCTATGGAATACGGGGAGACTTGGTGGGTGGCGCTTGACATTACAAAGCATTTTGACCGAGTATGGCAAACGCGTCACTGCTCTCCAAGCTCCCTCCTTTGGGTTTCCTCCTTCTCTTTTGCTTAACTTATATCTAGCTTTCTTTCAAATCGCTCATTATCGGCTGTTGTTGATCGGGTCGACTTCTCTTCTTTTCCTGTCAATAGTGGTGTTCCTCAGGGTTCTGCATTATCTCCTACTTTATTCTACTTTCTAAATGATCTTCTCACCTTCACCTCTAACTCTATCCACTCAGATATTTGCCGATGACTCGACCTTCATCTTTAACTCATATCAATTTCTACTCCCACTTTTACTTCTGGAATGCCTCTCGTCTTAATCTTTCCGATTTTATCTCGCTGATGGATAGAAATAACTGTGTGGAAATTCAATTCTTTATACAATCCCAACTTTTCACAAATCCTCTTTCTCCAAAATACCTTCTAACTGTTCCTGTCTATTTCGACGGTTCTTGTCGTATCTTCTGTTGACAATATAAAGTATAAACATCCTTAAATGTCTTGGAATACCTCACATCACAAGGTTTGCAGGGCGGCCTCAAGAAGTGGAAGTCTGTTAGACTGTGAGAATTTCCTCTTTTTCTCAGTTGATCCGCTATACAGGGTCTCATCCGCCCTGGTATGGAGTACTGCTCTCTATCTGGGGGGGGGGTGGCTCTGTTTCACCGGCTTTTGACAGGGGTCGAGTCAACGGCAAAAGGCTTATAAACTGTTCTGCACTTTCCAGTTCAACTTTGACCTCTATCTTGCAAAGGCGTGTTGGTCTTTATCTTATCCATATGTACCGCAGCTGGGGGGGGGGGGGGGGGGCAAGTGCTCAAAAGAGGAACTATCAACTCGCGTACCACCACCTTTAACACGCCCTCGTAGGCACAATAGGGGCTGTATCTTCGCACGAGTATTTTGTTGACATTGGTACTCCAGGCTAGTTTGCTGTGGTGGCTTCTTCTTTCGCACCATCCTGCTGTTTTTGTGAATTCTCTTCATCTCTGTTTTCCTGCTGAAGTAATCCCCTCACTTTTAAAAGCCTGCGTCTGTGCTCATATCGTAATTTGCGCTAGAGGGTGAACTTTTGGCAAAGTACTACACCCCTCTTTGAATAGGGTTCTGCCCGTGAGTGTGGTGACAACTGTAAAAAAATCCTTGATGGGCAGATATGTGGCAAATGAACTGAATCTCCTATTCCCCCCATCCAAAACATCTTCAGATTATCCAGAAAATCGTACTCTTTTTAACAACATTACCCTCAGATCGATCATATGTGCACTACACCAAATTTTGATCTTTCAAAAACTTCAATTTTAACCTTAGACTTCTAGTATCACACACACAAAATCTCCATAGCTCTCTATCACAAGTCACTCATC